>JBBYHH010070193.1:0-15597 GCA_038382905.1 Daphne laureola
GGAACTTGACCCGGTCGTACCCGGGCTCGGCGATGAAGGTGGAGTTCTGGATGACGATGCCGGCGACTTCGCGTTGGTTGCACTTGCCGTTGGCCGTGACGGCGACCTGCTGGCCCGGGAGAGGGATGCGGGAGATGAAAGTGCAGTTCTGGAAGACGACGGCGGCGTTGCCGAAGACGTAGTCGATGGTGCCGGAGATGGTGCAGTCACGGAAGAACTGACGCTTGCTGTGAACGTAGAGGGTGTCTTGGTAGCCTGTGATTTCGCATTTATAGAAGACGGAGAAATCCGACAGGGAAAGCAGCGCCACCGCCTGTAATCCCTCAGGTCCGGCGGTGTTCTCGAACCCTATATTTCTTGCGTAGAAGAAGTCCGCGTATACAGCTGCACGGTACAAATATGGCCCATGCACGTCAATTCAAAATTAATCCAAATTAAAAATCCAACCAAATAAAATAAATAATATTTCCTTAAAGATTGTTGTGTTTCATCTTTTAAAGACTGGAAGGAGTATATATTTAGAAAATTCATATTACAAATTATGAAAATAATATGAATCATTTAACTTGACATGTCTATGAAAATATATCGTACATAAAATACTGTGAAAAGAGCAAAACAAAAGTTGCGATCTTTATGGGAGAGTACAACCCAATGAAAATTTCTTGTTCACCACAATCCTTTGATGGGATCAAATTTGTTTAAATTAAAAAAATTATTTAGTAGATTTTATTAAAAACTTTGAAGAAAAGTATTGTTAGAAATAAAAAATAAAAAATGACATATATATGGAAAATAATTTGCTCAACACCTCTATTAATTAAGGATTACAGCTCTGTAATTAATAATAATAACACGAATATAGTGACTCCATCCCTATATAATACACGTCACTGATTCGTCAAAGGATAATACTTTTATCCAATCTAGAACAAAACCCATCTAATCTGCAATGTGGCATGTTGTTAGAGCTTATTTAGTTGATGATAATTAAAAGAATTGCTTAAACTTATGATTAAAGTCCAATTTAATCAAATATATTATATTTTAATCTAATCCGCAATGTGGCATTTTGATGAATATGATTCAATAACTAAATGCAATTTAATTAATACTTCTATAAAGTACTTACAGACGGTGGCGGTGTTGAAAGTGGTGAGGTTCTTAGTATAACTTAGGTCATTAACAATTCTTGTCTTTGTCGGACCATCTCCGATCCAAGCTATGTCCGTCATATGATAATCCACAATAATCTTCTCCCTGTAAATCCCCTCCTTAATATAGATCACCGTCCGATTCTTCTGTCCGCCTTTCGGAATGGTGGCGATAGCTTCATTGATGGTTTTGAACTGTCCGCTCCCGTCCTGCGCCACCACCATCGTCGGTTTCAGCCACTTCCGAATCTTTTTCTCCAACAGCTTCCTCACTGGAAACCCTAACGTCTGGAACCACGGCTCGCCGTGGCCGAGTATCGGAAGCGAGTTGCCGTCGCTCATCAACCGCCGTTTCCGCCTGTCGACGGTTTCGTACCATAATATCCCGTGGCCGAGAACCGCCTCCTGATTTGTCATGTCCTCCTCCTCCATCATCAGCCGCCGCCTCCCTCGGTCGAGCGTCTCGTACCACTCAATCCCATGACCTAAAACCGGGTCATGATTTTCCAAGTCGTCTTTATCGTCACCGTCGATTAAAGGACGTAATCTCACCGCACTCTCTCCGTCGCCATGGCCTTTTATGTCATCTTTCTCTTCTTCATTTCCAACCCCAAGCAATAAACGACGTCGTTTCCCACCACCTTCAAGCTCTTCAAACACATGAGCCATTTCATCAATAATCGCGAGCCCGTTCTGGCTCATCTCAATCGCAATGTTCAACGCTTTCTTCATCTTCTCCCCGGCATCGGACGTCGCGTTCTGAAACCCATTGAGACAAGTTTTCTGATTCGTAATCGTGGCGCTGAGCCACACCCTTAAATCCATAGCCATCTTCTCAATCTGCGATAAATCCACCTTATCAATCTTCTCAAAGGATTTCTGTAACTCAGCGATTGAGAAGTTCATCAACTTCTTGCACGTCTCTAACGCCACCACAGTTCTCGGATCGTTTTCTAGCTTCTCAATTGTCTCCGACTTCATTTTTGCTTCTCTCAAAAATTTAATGACGACATCGAAGGCAACTTTCGTAAGCTCTTTCGGATCCGTTGGTTTGTTTCCGATCTCTTTTTTTATTTCTTCCTCGCAGGTTTTCTTGAACTCTGTCGGCTGGCAGAACGAGTGGACCGCCTTGCTGCTGCTATGAACCTCGTTTTTGCTCTCCTTCTCCGCCTCTTTTAAATCATCGTTGATCCCAACCGCCACCGCCACCACCATCGCCACCAGGAGGAATGAGCAGATAACCACCGTCGCCGTCCGTTTCTTCCTCGAATCATCGTCCTCTGCATGACCCATGATGATTAAATTAAGCAACTCCAATTAATGATCAATTGGCGCTGCATGCAAATTGCGGATGATCAACAAAGATCTTCAATTCGGTCGTGTTATTGTTTTTATCCCAGTTATTCGTTTTTTGTTTTTTTTGTTTTCTAATTCTAAATTTATGGATTTGCTTAAATTATAAATTGTGATTAGAGGGTGGTGCGAAGAAGAGGGCTACTGATCGATTAATGTTAATTAGATGCCGACGGGCGTATCGAGCCCTCTCATGATGCGCTGTGAAATGGTTAATATAAGGATAATTAGACGGTTAAAATTAGTTTGACAAAGCAGAGATTAGTTTTGGATCGAGGGAGCATGCACAGCCATCAATTAACTTTGGGTAATCATAAAACAAAACCCTTAAGGTTTGGCCTAATATTCATTTTACCCCGTATATATTTTAAATTCTTGACAAACCCCCTGAAATTTGATAAAATATATAAAAAAAACTCCATAACTCCCTTAATGATTTCGTTATTTTTTTAGGTTTATTTATAAAAATTGAATCTAAACTATTGTAATCCTAACAAATATACCCTACTTATCTTAATACTTGACAATTTCACCAACCATCCGCCAACCAGTACGAACCATTGGGAAATGAATGAGCTAGGTTCACTGGAATAGCAAGACTGGTTAATTAGAGGAACTCGAATGTGTTGTATAATTTGTAATACCAAATTGTGTTTTTGTTGTAAATAGCATTTTGTAAGTGCTTGTTATAGTCTATAACACAGATGCAAGTATAAGCTACAAAAACCAGTTACCGGCACATTATTGATGTTCGAGATTGTTCACAGACAAATGAAGAACAAGATAATAAAAACATAAAAATAAAAATGGAGGATAAAATTAAAGGTGGATTTTGAATGATCCTAATTAAAACCTTAGATTCTCTATGCATATGCCCGAACTCTGAGATTCTCACCGCCTCAAACACCCAAACAACTCACCATTTTAACTGCTTCCCGTGATCAATCGCATGTCCAGGCCACCGTTATCTGCGCTAGCTAAGCCCACCACTTGCAGCTCCGCATCTGAAGCGGCGACCATGAGTTCGAGGGTCTCTCTTACGTCTCCTAATTCCCCTTCATCATCCTCGACATATTCAACCTCCGATCCCACATGCCCACTCACACCGCTTGGGTTTAAATCGGCTCCACCCTCGGTGAACTCTACTATAACATCGCCAACCAGAGCAAAGTCCACGGCTTTGGCTGGGTTTGCTACACTGTCGGCGTCGGCAGTCATTTCACAAGAGGTGGATACTGATTTATGTTGAGGAAGCTTCTGTGTCATTCTCTCATGGAAGATAGTCAAATACAACATGTTTCCGTTACAGAGAAAGTTACCTACTTTGAGATGGGAAACTTCTTTTTGTGCGATTCACGGTTGACGTGGCTGTCGGAGATTCCGGCGGTGCAGTAGATGAGGATGAAGATCAGGCCGCCGATGCCTTAGGCGATGCGAAGGAAGCCGATGCGGGCATTGCAGCTGGGCCCGTCTTGGTTCTTGTTGCCAATGGTGGTGGCGATAGTTAGGAGAGATACTGAAATTGTGAAGTATTAATATATGAGGCTAGATTTGTTAGGGTTAGAATAATTTAGATCAGATTTCTGTAATTAAACCTAAAAAATTACCGGAATCACTAATGGAATTCTAATCCAGGGGTTTTTGTATATTTCATTAAACCTCAGGGGTTTTTTCGAGAATTTAAAAAATACAGGGGAAAAAGTGAAGATTAGATCAAATTTCAGAGATTTGTTTATAATTACCCATTAACTTTAATGATCTCCTTAATTGTTAGTTCCTTACACGTTTTTCTGAAAGGCAACAAATATGTATTAAAATGAGATGATAGGTAAGAGTCATTGTAAAAGGTTTACATTTAAGCACAATTTGTGATTGCTCCCAAAGGATAAAGCACCCAATCTCCTCAACAAAGTTTATTTTGATTTCACCGGTTGCAAATCCATAAAAATCAGAAGTATTGGATTGATTCCAACACCTGTGACGTTGTTGATGGTTGTCCTCCATGAGATATGTTGTTCCGTTCCTTTCACAAGCACCAAACAATGATGAATTGAATTGCAATCCAACATTTGTTTTGATTGTTGTTGCAGCCAATGAGTGGTGAATTTTCAAGCAGCTCTGGGACGTCTATGGCGAGGAAGCAACCGACTTGACACCATGAGTAGACAAGATGCCAAACGGTTGAAGCAAATTGATACCAGATTAACATGTGATCAAGAGTCTCCAACGATGAGGTGCATCTGAAGCACCCGATGTTCAGAATAGGCACACCACATTTATGCAGTTGATGATTAGTGGGTAAATGGTCATGGAAAGCACGCCAGCAGCAAAGTTGAACTTTCTTCGGGATCCAAAATAGTCATGAGATGTGAATGGATCCGGCAGTAGTTGGTTGAGTAGCAGAGGCAATAATTAGCCTGCACTCCACGACAGTGTAAGTCTCGCTAAGGTTTAAAGACCACCACCAATTGTTTGAAGAGTCTGCCTGTAAGAAAACTGAATTTAAAATATTCCTTAGTTCCATTAACATAAATCTAGTTGAATATGAGTTGGTTTGTGAAGAGCGTTTCAAATTAGCATCAGATATTGGAATGATCATAATAGTTTTTCTCATACCTTTAACATCAAAGCTAGGCCATTGCATTTACTGGTACACATATAGTTACCATATAATTATCATCCACCAACAATTCAAGAAATGTTCTTTAAGGTTGCTCGGCCCTCTTGCTGTCGCCGCCATGTCGTGGATGGCCAGCGCATCGAGCCTCACCGTGCTTGCCTCTCATCACTGTTAAGGGGAGAACATTTCTTGATGTTTTAAGAAGGAAAAATGACACATCTTTCAATTTTACTGAACATTATTCTAAGTAGGAGTAGTGTAAATAAAACATCATATTAGAAGCCGTGACGGAGCGATGATTTTTGGTTCAGGAGGGGGGTGGGTTGGGTGGGGCAATAACTCATAAAAAATAAGACTAAATGATATTATTAGTGGACTACTTGTTGGGTTAAACTGATATAGTTTTGTTCATTGAATCAACCAATTAAGTTCAATTAAAAAATAATAATTATCAATGTATTTTTGATATGAACCTTATACTCTAAGATTTATATAAATTAATTATTATCTCAATTAATATATTAATACTACTATATACTAGTTAATTTGTAAAATTTAGAGGGAGGGGGTGCATGGCCCACCGTAGACTATACGTGGCATCACTGTCTAGAAGTGTTATATTTTTTTTTTTGAACTGCGAAGATATATATATATATATATATAGAGGAAATGATACAGAGGGGGAAACAACAGGACAACATAATTATTTAGCAAGATCCACAAGCAGTTGGATCCCACTAGGACCACCTAAATGAAACAAATACTACAAACATCTCAAAAAACCACCCTTGACCAACAGCCCCTGGATGCGAGAACACATATTGATCAACAAGAAAAGAACAACCTCTCACCTCTGTATGATACATCATAGCCGCCTGCAAAGGGAAAATAATAACTCCTGTGGATAAAGCTAAATGCAAACACATCACATGATCCACAAAGAGCAAAGAGTTAGCCAACACCTTCTATAGCCTTCAGAATTGGAGCTAGGAGCCATTCACCCCACGAAATCCGTAGTTTTTTGAACCTCTTGACAATCGACAAGTATGATAGCAACTGAATATCGACGAATATCCGCGAAGCTTGCCACGGGGTGTTTGCATGACCAACCCGCTCTGGGCTTTCCATATCGACCAAGCTGAGATGTAGACGATGCCTTGCCACACCTGCAAAACCTTAGCAGGGACTCGAGATAAGAGGTCATCCCCGAGGACCTCCAAGATGTTCGAGAGACCGTTGAGACATATCTTGCACCATGTCGCTATTGCCCTCCAGATATCCGAGACCACGGGGCAGCGCGCACTACTGCGTGGTTCGTCGTCTCATCCGCATTATAACATAGCGGACACTTAATGTGTTCAAGGTCAATATCATGTTGTTGCAGTTGCGCCCGCACCGGTAGGTAATTTCTAGTAGCCCTCTATATGAAAACATTCACCTTTTAGGCACCTTGTTGCACGAGCGCATGGGGATGTTGTGACCTATAGCAAGATGACCCACTATCATTTGTGTCATTCTTCGCACAATAAACCTTCCATCCGTTGCCGGTTCCCAAGTCCAAGTGTCCTTGGTATCTTGCTTTGGAGTAAACATCTGCAAAACATGGGTTAGTTGTTGGAAAGCACCTTCAGACCGTCCCTTCATCCCTATTCTCTAATTCCAAACCCATCTCCATTCTCCCTCCTCCCACCTCATCTTCTCCGCCACTAAACAATTTTTATTAACCTCCAACTTATACAACCTTTGAAACTTCACCTTAAGCGGCAAACCCCCAATCCACTCATCCTCCTAGAATAACGTTGACTCCCTCATTCCCACCTTTCTCTTTGAAAGGTTTGTGAACCCATTCCCTAAACTCTCCACCTCCCCCACCGCCTTATTAATATCCCTCCACACACTCCACCTCTCCGACTCCTCACCAAACTATAATGACTGCGTAACCCCCCATTAGTACTAGCCACTATCCTCGCCCACAAACTGCTGGGTTCCATCAACCACCTCCATCTCCACTTAGCTAATAACGCCAGATTCTTAGCCCTTAGATTACCCACTCTCAAATCCCTCACTTCACTATGTCCGAACAACCTTTCAATCCTAGCCCATATCATTTTTTCCCAATCCATGGAATCCCCCTAAAAGAATTTATTTCGAATACCGTCAATTTTCTTAACCACACCAAGTGGCACACGAAACACTGAAAGATGATACAGGGGCAAGCTACCAAGTACCGAGTTTATCAACGTTAATCGACCACCAATCGATAGCGAACTAGCTCTCCAATTTGAAAAACATTTCTCCACATTGTTCACCACAAGATCCTAACTTTTTATTATGCTCATGTTTAACCCCACCGAAAGTCCCAGATAGGTGAAAGGCAAAGATGCCAGGGAGCACCCAATAGTAGTAATAACAACATGAGTAACTATCTCCATGTCTACTCCCACTCCAAAGACCCCGCTCTTCTCCAAATTGATCTTGAGACCTGAGGCCAACTCAAAGCATTACAACACCGCCATGAGGGATTGTGCATTGTCCATCGACCACTCACTACAAAAGATCACATCATCATAAAATTGAAGGTGAGAGATGCCGACACCTGTGGTTCACCTACCTGAAACGGTCAGAAGATCTTCTGTGTCACCGCATCTTCCATCATAAGGTTAAGGGCCTCTACAGCTAATATGAACAGAAATAGTAAAAGAGGATCTCCTTGCCGAAGTCATCTTTCCATGTTGCATTCCGCTGTGGGGCTGCCGTTCACTAGTATAGATAGTCTTGCTAACTCCAGGCACCCTGCTATCCATTTCCTCCACCGTTCACCAAAGTTCATATGTTGTAGTATTGAGTCCAGAAATTTCCAACTGATGTTGTCGTATGCTTTGGCGAAATCCACTTTGAGGAGTAGTAATTGTCTCTTCTCTCGTATGGCCCACGAGACAACCTCATTCACTATCAGAATCCCATCCGTAATTTGTCTATCTTGAATAAATGTTGACTGGGCTTCCCCTACCAAGCCCGCCATCACCCCTTCTAGTCTCTCTACTAATAGCTTGGCCATAATCTTGTATAGGCACCCAATGAGGCTAATCAGACAAAAATCTGAGATAGTAAGGGGGTCTTTCACTTTTGGGATCAAAGCGATAAATGATGAGTTGCATCCCGCTCCAAACTTTCCTGAGGCTTCAAACTTGTGCACTGCATCCACCACCTCCTTCTTTATTATCTCCCAATTAGCTTTGATGAAGTTAAAGTTAAAACCGTCCGACCCGAGGGCCTTTCCACCCCCGCATAACCATACTGCATTCTTGATTTCTTCTTCCAAAAATCTCGCTTCCAGATTAGAGTTTTGTGCTTCATTTAATTTCTGAAATCTATGATTGACAAACTCTGGTCTATTAGCCTCTGGTTCCTTGAAATGCTCCCTGAAGTAATCAAGAACAACTTCTTTTATCACCGTTGGGTCCTCTGTCCAATTGCCATTCATTAATAGCCCCTACAAACAATTCATGTTTCTCTTCCCTTTCACCACCTCATGAAAGAAATGATTGTTCTAATCACCTTCAACTGCCCATCTGAATGTTCATTTCTGCCTAAGGTCCTTTGTTAGATTCCTTTTTTCTTTGAAGAAGTTAACTTTTGCCTCCTGGAACTTCCTCCTCTCCTCTGTACTAAGGTCCTGGTCTTCCGCTTTCATGTCAAGAAGAAGAAAATCCCCTTTTAGTGCCTCAACTCTACCTTATGTGCCAGACAAATTGTCTTTTTTCCACTCCTTGATCCTCCATTTGAGGGCGTTAAATTTTTATTTTAGCACATAGTCCGCGTCCCTCCCAAGTGTAGGTTGCATCCATGATATCTTTACCAGCTCATCAAACCCCTCAACTGTAAGCCAATGATCGTAGAACCGAAACAGAGAGGGTCCGAAGTCTACCGTCCCCACCTTTAGCAGAACTGGGCAGTAGTCCGAGAAAACTCTATCCCCAACAACTACCGTTACATCAAGCCAATCTGCCATGAAATTCCTATTTATGAAGAATCAATCGAGTTTACTCATCTTCAGCCCATCGCTACTCACCCAGGTGAATCGGGGACCTCCTTGTTTCACCTCTTGTAAATCATTCTCCCTGATGAAAGAGTTGAAATCAGCTGCTCTAATTGGTTTGAACCCGCAACACCTTCTTTTCTCCATCCTCTGCACTACCTTGAAATCCCCCATTAGGCACACTGCTTGATTATCATAACTGATTATTGGCCCAAGCTCTTCTCATAATGCTCACTTTTGACTTGTTAGTTATGGCCCATACACATTAAGTAGTAGATATCTACTTTATCTATCTTTCCACCACCCTATAAGACCCAAGTACCCGACCTTTGCAATGATCTCTTCTGTCGATCAAACATGTTTGTTCTAGAAGAATAACAACCCACCTGATCTTTCTACCGCCATTTGTTGTGCGTATCCCAACTCACTATGACTCCATAAGTGTTTCACGGACTCATAGACATCTTCACCCAATATTGTTTCTTGGACTGCTAGAACATCCACCTTCTTCTTCAAGACTAACTGCTTTAGTTGTCTCTGCTTCACTCGACTCCCAAAGCCCCTTATATTAAGAGTGACTAGTTTCATTTAATTGACCCATAACCACCAATGATGCAACCAGACTTTGACTTCTTCTTGAAACAAGTCCTATTGTCTTGCCAATGTTCTGAACTTTGCTAACAGAATAGATAGAATCGTTACTAACCTGAACACCTTCGATCGATTCTGATGATTCTGCCACTTTGATACACCACGATGAGTCTGAATATGCCAACTTCCCAGTATCTCTGACCACAAATATCTGTTGTAGACCAGTTGAGCTCCTTTCATCTTTCATCCTTGGTGCTTTCTTAACCTCTCTCAAGGACACTCTCACACTAACTCCCCCTGTCATTTGTTGCGTTTCTATCCAGTGAGCCGACCGTGAGACGTTTCGATGACCTTTCCTCCTTCTTGTAGGACGATCGCGAATCTCAATTGGTACCTGCTCAGACATTTTTACAGTGCCACATGAGCCCCTGCTTGTAGATGATGAAGGAGAGTCCCTCAGTGACGTATTTGGTGCAGGTTCACCGACTACTGTTTGTTTTTGTTCCTTCAGTGAGTTATAATTTAGGGCTGCCATCTCCTTGTTTAATTTACTTGTTGCTATTAAATTTTGCTCCACACCACCTTCTGGCCCACATGAATGATGAGAACATGTTTCAGGTACAAGTGACCCATCAGGCCTTGAGTTACTTACTTGTGTTTCGATAGGACAAGGTTGATCTCTACCAAATTCCTCCACTACGGCTTTAGGTCCATCCCCTTCTTCTTGTACACACATCCGGATAACCCTTGGTCCTTCATCCACGCTTCTCTGACAGATTTTCGGACATACAGACCTTTCTACCGTCTTTTCCACCACCTTTTCACACCTTCTAGAGTCAACAGTCATGTCCCCATCACAGCTTTTTGTTGAAAGTTCCTCACTAACTCCCAAAGTTGTTTTTTGAATTTTGCTAGCCTGCTCGCATTCCGATGATGAGCCGTCCACCGAATCACCGCCGTCTTCAAACCCCACCTCCGGTAACCATTCGCCGTCCTCCTCCTCATCCTCCTCTTGTTGTTCCTCCTCCACCTCCTCTTCTGACTCAGGGTAAACCGCCAGTTTCGCATATTGCATGCCATAATCAACCATCTTGCTGATATCTTCGATCACCTTAACTTTGTAGGCCATTCCTCCCACAGAAACATCCACCACCGTATTTATCATTTCAACCTGCTTTGTTAACACACATGTTCAGCCAATGTGAAGCTGGGTTCTCTGAGCTGTTATGTTACCGTCAGGTTTAAATTAGGTAAATTATTGCACTGAGTTAATTAATTAATAAGTAATTTGAGAGAATTTGGATTATCGGTAGAGGTTTCAGGACATTTTAGACATGCCATTTGGTGTCCATTTGTTACTCTACGTGGTGGTATATTGGTTCTTTAAATTATCCGGGTAGATTTAGATTTTTGGAATTAAAATTTGGACTTGATTGTTCCATTAAGAAGTTTGGGGGCTTAAGTGAATTTGGAGATTGATCATTTAAAAGAAGATAAGGGTTAATTGGTAAAAAAATAAATAAAGAAATAAATAGTTTGAAAAAAAAAAAAAACAGATAAATCACATGACCAAGTCGGTTAAGAAGGAAAAAGGATGAAACTTGGTTGCTAAGTTTCCTAAGTCGGCAAATCTAGGAAACAGAAGTGAAAAAAATATCTAGTCTACCTTAAAAAGTATATATATACTAAGTGATAAGTTTTGTCGATTGAATTCATTTCTTCGACTAAGCTTATCATTCTTTCAATGGTGATGTTCTATCCCTTCGCCGGAGAAGAACCAAACTGGGTGACCGGCTACATGAGCTTTTCTTCCTTTCTCAACCAAATTTCAAGGTAATTGTCTCAAAATGATCCTTACAAAAAGTGAGGAATACCGTTCATTTCAAATTTTATTTTTAGAAAGTTATCGTTCAGATTGAGATTCAGAATATTTATCAGATTGTAATTTTTTGTGTGGTCGATAAATTATGTAACTTCGTTAATTATTGTTGATCAGTGGGTGGTAATTAACGTTTTGATATCGATGGTACATAAAGAAACTAGTAGTGAAAGATTTTCTGAATTTGCACAAAATTAGTTGCATAACTACTTCTGGAGTTTAAAGGTAAGAGTTTCAGCACTTCTCTTGACTTTGCATTATGAATTATTTATAATATGCATGTCAGAGGGTGTTGGGCTAAGTTTGATTTGAGGGTGGGGTCCAATGATGCAAAGTTTAGTTCATGGGAATAAGCATAGACGAGTTTAAGAGTTTCGACTCCGTTTGTCACCAAACTCGCAAGGTGGAAAATTTTATCGATGGAATCAACTTACGGTTTATTCTTGGTAAATCTATTGTATTTTTTGTATTGGTAATCTTTTTGGATAGGTTGTCTTATGTGATGATTCTCTGCACCTATAAGGTGTATGATTGGTCTATGTGAATTTTCTCTGCACCCAAGAGGTGTATGAAGAGGATGTGGTCATTCGAAATTTCTCTACACCCAAGGGGTGTATGATGATGATATGACAATGTGAAATTTCTTTGCACCCACAGAGTGTATGATGAGGATACGACAGTTGAGTTTCCGGGACCCAAGTTGGCACCAACTATTACCTCGAGGATAACCAAACGGGGCTTGGTGAGGGCTGCCGAGAGACCTATGATAGTCTTGATTGATATATTTGTTTAGATGCATATTTTATTATGAATTGTGCATTGCATATGAATTGTATGGTTGCATTATAGATGAGCATATGTTTGAGTACCATTGTGGATATGTGTTTGTGGTTTTCTTTGTATTTTCATATTTTTTTGCAGGTTTCCAGTTATTACTATAATTCTTGAAGAACTATCCTTATTCACCTTACTAAGTTCTTCTGTGAGGACTTACCCCTTACCCATCATCATTTCAGGGAAAGAGCAGATTAAGTGATTCAACTTGTAGCTTGTAGAGCTGTGTTAGTTTTTCTTAGACTTTCAGATATTGATAGTGCTCTTATGAATTATTACGATCTAGATAGTATCTTGATTTTATATACACCATGGGCATGATTAATGGTTGTACTTAATGTGTATGTAGCAGCAGTGGTAGGGACGTTACTTTGGAGATTTTGGAATCAGTCACAAAAGAATACGTCTTTCTCCAAAGTTTAAGTATGTATTCCAAAAGGATAATGTGGCTCTGTATATGTAAATGACATATATGCATGGTTTGGCAGAGTAGGGTTTTGAATGTACATATTTCAAGATGACTCAAAACTCTATAAATATTCTAGGTATGGTTTAGCGTATTTTTTTGGAAGTAGGTTGAGTTCAGAATGCTATAAACAGCTTAAATTCAGGGTTCTGGTTGTATATATCTTTTGACAGGAATTGTGAGTTTTCGAATTTGGTTCATGTCATTCTTTATATGATAATCTGTTTTCCAACCTTCCTTTATATGTGAGTTCGAGGGTATCTGTCACTATATTTTCTTTATACCAAGTTGGGCCACTTGGTCATGGAACAATTCAGTAACAGTAAGCTAAAGTCACTAAGAGTTTATGTCAAAGAATCTCATACTAAGCAAGAACAGAGACAACTTGCTTACATTCTTTCTATGGTCGCATTTTATGGTCATGGAACTGTAGGAACACATCCTTGATGAACATACTTTCATCAAGGAAAACATCCCAGATGTTACACCCACCCCGGCCGAGCCATGATTTCCGATGTAATTTTTTCGAAATTTGATTATGTAATTTTTCCGGGACTTGGAATTATGTGTAATTGTGATGCTGATAAATGAATTAAATGTATTAAGGATTTATATGGAGGCCATTTTATGGAATCCTAGCAATTTACAATATTTTAAGTGTCACCCCACCCCTGCACCACACGGCTCGGCGGGAAGCGATCGCGGGGTCGGAGGGGCGGCGGTGAACTAAACGATCAATTCTGTCATGCGCAGCTCTTAATGTGGGTTTACCCACATTCTCGGTCCCTATTTACAAAATTAAATAGCATACCTTTTATGTGTTCCTTGCTCCTGCAAAATAGAATTCTGAATAATAACAGATAAACTGAGCTCCGCTCAGACCAGATACTCCGAAAGAAGGCTGCCTCAGGCAAGAACTTCCCGATAAAGTAAACATATAACACGAGTAACCAAGAATCCATATATATATATATAAATATCAATACAAAATTCCTTTCCTGTTCTAACATGACTATATGATCATGCAATCTACGCTACAGAGCTTCTACATGCTACCAGAATATACATACGCTAATCCGGGTTTTGGATCTACTAGTCCGACAAGAAGCCCGACTCAACCATTGCTACATTGCTAGCTATAATACAGTACAGAAAGACAAACCATTAGCCATAAGCTTAATGTACCTTATCAGACCCATACCAGTCAAATAACCATAATCGATACAGAAACGCTATTGCTTTCCAGATACCAACTCTAACCTTAAGTACAGAACATAGAAGGAGCTATTGTACCTGAGGTACAAAGTCACTAATAGCCGTGCGATACTACTCCTCAGGCCCAAAACCAGAAGCTCCTGAAATAATCAGAAATAAGGGGTGAGTTCCTGAAAGAACCCAGTAAGAGTTTAGGTAGAAGTAAAGGTTTCCTTCGCGATAACCTGTAATGACCATGTCAGAAGATACAGATATACAAAAATAGTACAAAATACAGTGATAAACATTAAACAGTCATATCCAACCCATACACCACGATGGCCTCCCATGGTCCTCTTTCATACCACAGGGAGTATAGAAAATCTTCAATATAACAGAAACAAATGCATGGTACCAGCGAGGTCCTATCCAACCCACACACCACGATGGCCTCCCGTGGTCCTCTTTCATACCACAAGGAGTACATAAAATCTTCAATACAACAAAAACAGACATATGGTACCAGCGAGGGCCTAGAACCCTTTTAACCATCGTCATCGACCTATTGGCAGATTCAGAACAGAAGCAGAGGGTTTGGTGGTCTTGGAGATGCACAAAACCAAATAGAATACAGAAACAGAACCAGAGGGTTCGGTGGTCATATAGACGTACGGAACCAGTCATAGAAGAATCAGACAGAATCAGAGGATTCATGGTGACACCGACACACGGAACCAGTCCCATCTCATGGAAAAATAGAGGGTTTGTGATCGTAAAGACTCACAGAACCAAACCCATACCATAGCAATACAGAAGGTTCATGATCGTAAAGACTCACAGAACCAAACCCATACCATAGCAATACAGATGGTTCGTGATCGTAAAGACTCACAGAACCAATCCCTTTACATACCTATAACTGTGTCACAAGCAGATGGTTCGGTGGTCGCTCGGACTCATGGAACCATGACACGTTGTGTCGTACCCAGTTAGCTTGGGTCATAAAGATGCACGAACCATGACACGTTCCATAGCTATCATCGGGTTCAGTGGTCACCAGGACACACAGAACTTTTATACAATCTCATTACCTGCACACCTTTACCGCTACCTTGGAACCGGTCATATACCGCACCATCGGTATAAGACGGATCTCAACCAAGTGAAATGGAACTAAGGTAAACCCTTAATACGCATTTAAAAAGGTTGAACCCTCACTACAAACAGAATGATATTTGCTGACAGACAAAATGTGTCAGGAAATGTCAAAAAAGTGTCAAGAAAGACCCTAGCGAACATTTTCGACACACAAAAAAGGTGTCGGAAAAAATGGTGTCGGGATAGGTATTCCCGACACTTTTTCATGTGTGTCAGAAAACGTTTTCGGGCATTCCCGACACTTTTTCAAGTGTGTCAGAAAAAGTTTCCTTGCATTCCTGACACTTTTTCATGTGTGTCGACAAAAGT
>JBBYHH010070304.1:0-15596 GCA_038382905.1 Daphne laureola
ACTCTCTCTACCGACTCTCTCTCTCTCTCTCTCTCTCTCTCCATCCAATCGTCTCCAATACTGCCAACAATTTCTGCATCACTCTCGCCTCCTCTGGGTTACACTCTTCCATACCCTATCGCCCCTCTGTGGTCGGGCAGCCTCCTAGTCACGTCGCCGGCGGCAAAATTGCCCGGCGAGATTCGGGACTTCCTATCCTTTGTAGGGTTTTCTCGGTTCCCTTGGAAATCTGGATACCTATATCGGTCACGAAGCCGTCGAGGATATATATTATTGATTTCGTTTCATGGCCGGTGGGCGTAAGAAAGGTGGTAACAAGGCCAAAGACAAGAGTTTCAGTTTGGGCGATCTTGTACTTGCCAAGGTCAAGGGTTTCCCTGCTTGGCCTGCCAAGGTTCTGTGTTTTTTTTAACTCCGTTCCGCTTCCATTCCCTTTTATTTCTCCTGCTCGCTTTGGGTGCTCCGTTAGTGCTCTTTCATACACTTTGATTACGTTGATTCTGTCTTTTTGTCACTTGCATTATTATTTCGTGACAATTGAGTTCTACTGTATTTTGTTTATATAGTTTATTGGAGGGTTGAGGGAGGATTTTTTTTAGGGTTTTTTCAATTTGCTTCTGCTTCTGCTTCTATGTACTTGCATTGATTGAGGTTGATTTTCTGAGCTGACTATTGGGGTCTTAGGGTGATTCCGTTATTGCGTTTAGCAGTTAGATTTGAGCACTTGATAGTTTTTCATTGGCTATTCATAGTTGGGATTTTCCCTGTTGTTTGGGTTGGTTGAAATACTGAACTGGTTTATTTCTGATAAGGCCTTCAGGATGCTTGTTTTTTCATGGACCTATGCTGGGTGCATAGTTTTGTGTTATTGCTGTGTTGTTCCAAACTTTGTTTGGATTGGTTGTGTACTTTGTTTTTGGTCAAAGCCACTTAAGATTCTATGGAATTTGGATTTCAGATTGGCCGGCCTGAAGACTGGGACCGAGAACCTGATCCTAAGAAATATTTTGTTCAATTCTTTGGAACACAGGAAATGTAAGTATTTTCCATGAGTTCTTACTTATTTGTTCCTGCATGGTGGAATAAGGAATTTAAATGTATCTTTGCCATCGAGTAGATTTCTGTTGGGGTAATGTAAGAAGGCAGGAATGGTTGGTTAGGAAGTATGCACTATTGAATGACCTCTTCAGGTCGTGTGTGTTAAACCTTAGTATCGTAGTTGGCTTGAGTTCCCAGTGTTGCACTTTAAGAAGCTTTTTCTGCACCATGAAATGATGAAAATATCTTGCATGCCTTCACAAAGAAAAAATGCTGACTGATTTGATTCATCCAATGGTGAGATGGCTGCTGTTAGTTACATCGAGCAGATGTGTACCCTAAAGGGATGTACCTAGGCCTCATGTACGCTAAAGGGACATTTGCCATGCAGGAAAAAAGGAACAGTTTCATGTTTTTGTGCTTCATACTTTCCTTTATTATGAATACCGTTTGTACATTATTTGAACGAAGCTTTTCTTTGATGTCAATATTTCTTGAAAACTCTTCACTCGTAGTATTCATGTGTTTGTTTGATTCAGTCTGAGATATTAAAAAAATTGTTAGTTCCATCCATATATGTGCTATTTCTGCACTCACCATTTTTGTGACCTCGAGTAGCGCATTACTGTAGGCAGAGCAGAGTTCTCTCGATTCTCTTATCGTTTTTAAACTTTTTCTGGTTTTCTTGCTTATCTTTTACCCAAATATTTAATTTATGTAACCTCAGCTAGCTCGACCTTAAATGGGTGTGATTGACTGTTTCATTGTCTTTCTGTTACAACTGACTGTGATATCTAGTAGTTGACTTACCATTTCCTTACTTCAGTATCCTGTTCTTACTAGTGTATTTTTTTAGTCATTAAAAAATGGTCATCTGTAAAACTTTGTGCCATAGGGATCATTTCTTAGGATCTCTTGTTCAGATTGAGGCTTTTCCGGAACTTGAAATATTTGTCTAGCATTTTTTTAAGTTTACTTTTGGGTTTCATTTCTTTTTTGTTTACAGGCACCCACAAACGCTGCAAATAGATTGTTTAACTAATCATGCATGATTAGTTTGTAATTATATATGTGTCTGTTTAGTTTTACGACTTTTAGTTGTTTATGGGCTGCTTCTCTTTGACATGAATATTTTAGAAAATGCATACAGGCTAGCAAGAGTATAATCATTTTCTTAGAGTCAATTAAAAGCTTAATGCAAATGCCCTATGGTAATACATATGGAGACCATACTGTCTGCTTTTGCCTCTGAATTTACTGAAGTATGTCTTTTTCTATTTTATCCAGAAACAAATTTCCTCATTAAATGTACTACTCTACCGCACAATGATTCTAATCTGTGCTCTTTGAAGGCATTGTTGAGGAATCTAATGAATCTTAAATTCCTTATCATGGTTTATGTTGTCTTTATAAATCTATTGACCTATGCATTTCTTTTCCTCTTATGATATGCCTTTGTTCTGCTTCAGTATTTTCATTAGCTTTTAGCTTTTTTGCCCCTACCTTGATATGAGGTGTGCTTCTTTCCCTGTCTTCGAATATTCTCTGATAGTGGTAAATGGAAGAAAGATTATGACTCATACTTCATTTCTCTCAGTTTGCATATCTGCACCTGATTTTCGATTTTTTCTTCTTTTTTTTCTTCCTCTTATCAGTGGTGCGATCCTTGCCCGTTAATTGTTTAGATCCTTACGTAAGAAGGCCTATTTGGTTTTCTTTTTTCTGCAGAGCATTTGTAGCACCGGTTGATATTCAAGCATTCACCACTGAGACCAAGAGCAAGTTTTCAGCACGATGTCTAGGTAAAGCGAAGTATTTTGCTCAAGCTGTTAAGGAAATATGTCAGGAATTTGAAGAGGCGCAAGGGGGACGGTCGATTGGCTTGATAGGAGATAATGATGGATCAGCAGACAATAAGGCCTCCTCTGGTCATGAAACTGAGAATAATGGAAGTTTTGAATGTAAGGATGAGCCTGCTGCTGCTTCAGTTGTAGGTGAAGCTGCTACAGTAGAACAGGACCATCCCGACTTTAAGACGGAGTGCTCTTTACAGCAAACTGAAGTTGATAACAAAGATGTGGAGTTGTCATATTCATCATGTATAGGGGATGGTGTCTTGCCTCCCATCTCCACTGGTGGAGAAGAAGCAAATCTTAGATCAAAGATTAAGGCGGAACAGAATTTGAGTGATCATGACAAGGCAAAACATATAGCGACTGGAGGAAGGAGATCTGCCGATGTTGAAAGACAAAAAAGTAGCAAGGCAGCTACAACATCATCCAAGGTTGCTGGTCATTCTGGAGAGCCTTCCAAAAAGAAAGTGCACAAAATTGCAGGTGCAGGTGGTAGAAAAAATCTTTCTGCAGATGCTGTTAAATCTAATGCAGAGCGCACTGATCGGAAGAAAGTGAAAGACTTTTGGCCATCGCAAAAGCACGTGAAGTCAGATAGTGTTCAGAATTCAGTAGCCAGTGCCAAGGGTCATCAAAATGATGTTAAGAAAAGAAGAAATGAAACTGGAGTTAAAAGTTCTAAGTTTGCAGCAGATGAAGCTTCACGGCCTGCCAAAAAATCAAAAGTTGTTGATGAGAACCCTAATTTGCTAAGGGTATCTCATGCTAAAGACTTGAAGGATGTTTCCTCCCCAGCTTCTGAGAATGCTCATAAGGTTACAGCTTCAAGATCGGAGTGCAGAACTGCACCTGTTTTGGCACTGAAAACTTTGAAAGTGAATAGATCCAATCTTGCTGCTGATGAAACTGCTCTGCCATTGTCAAAGCGACGTCGTGGATCTTCAGAGGCTACTTTGGATTCTTCTGTAATTGATTCTAAAGACAAATTTGGGAAAAAGCCTACTGAATTGAAGAATAACATTTCAAATTCTACGAGAATATCTAATAACCAAGTGATTAAAAGGCGGAGAGCTGTCTGCCTCTCTGATGATGATGAAGACCCTAAAACTCCAGTTCATGGGGAATCTTCTGGTAATGCCAAGATAAAGGCATCCGATCCGAGTACTGACAAGAGTGCTGCAACACAAAATGTGAATCGAGATGAGCTGAAAGATGCTCAAGTAAAGGATTCATCTTTGCTATCAAGATGTGAGTCATTGGCAGATGAATGTGATAATCCTCAAACTGTGGTTAGGGAGCCTACTGCTCATCCATGCCTTAGTCCTGAAGGATCACAAGCCAAGCAGGCCTCTTCGAAGGAAGGAAAATATGACCATCATTCTCCTGACAAGTCGCCTCATTCAGTCCCTGCCAGCAAACAGATTGATTTTTCTAATACCTCTAAAGCTTCTATGAAAGTCAAAAGTAATGGAACCCAGAAGAAGCTGCAACCTGTATCTGCTCTGGTTACTGATAATATAAAGGCTTCTCAAAAGCAACTGTCAGGTCCGAGAAACAAGTTGGCCTTGTCTGTTGAAAAGCCAAAAGCTACTCCAAAGGCTAATTCTCCAATTCACGAAATTGTGATCGCAACCGAACCTCAACCTTCAGCAGGGTGCAGCCCAGATTCTTCATGATTAGTTCTATGATAATTTTTAATATTTAATGCTGATTTTGTTCGTTGCTGTTCTTTACAGATTTGACACTATTCTGGAAGATAGAAGTAGTTTACTGCTGGGTTCAAGGAGTCCTGATTCGGTCACGTCCATGAAGAACCTTATTGCAGCAGCTCAGGCAGCAGCTCAGGCTAAACGAAGACAAGCTCATTCTCAACACCTTGTCTTTGGAAATTCTGGTGCTAGTTTGCTGGCAATTGCTGACATGGATGGGATCAGCCCCAGTTCCTCTATGGTTCAACATATGTTTTCAGTAAGCAACTCTCTGCAGCAAGATCTACAGAAATCTGCTGAGACAGTTTCTCCATCTACCAATGGTCGTCATTCCGCATCTAGAAGTCAAATTAATGGTGAAGAAATTGAGGAGAGACGGACCAGTTCAGGACCCAGGGATGTTGGAGGTTCACTTAGTGGTAATACTGAGGCTGTTGTTGCTCGAGATGCTTTTGAAGGAATGATAGAAACTTTGTCCAGAACCAAAGAGAGTATTGGGCGTGCAACGCGCCTTGCCATTGATTGTGCCAAGTATGGTATTGCAAATGAGGTAGGTTAAGTCACCAGTGTGCATTATTCACTTCGTGATCTGAGTTAGTTGACAAATCTTTGGAAATGGAAACCTGAAAGATCTGTTTACTGTGCTCTATATGCATCCACGATTCTGTTTATTAATATAAGGTTTGCACCGATTGTAAACTTCTGTGAGAATTAAGTGTTAGAAAGAAGATTTAGCTTTAATTGGAATTCTGTCACTTCTACTTCCCAGGGAAGATATTCTTTGATGGCCATGTTGTAACCGTGTTTTTAAAATGTTTAAATTCGATGATTGTGTGCAGGTTATAGACCTTCTCATCCGAAAATTGGAGAGTGAGACCAGCTCGCATCGCAAGGTTGATATATTCTTTCTGGTGGATTCAATTACTCAGTGTTCACACAGTCAGAAAGGTTAGTTTTGTTACTGCCAATTTGGCATCTGTTAAGCTGAAGGCAAATAGTGTGCATAGCTTTCATATGCAACATTCTTAATAAAGAGCCCAGTAGCTCCACAAATTTACATTAGTTTGCCATTCAATTAAAAAAGTGCGGTAAAATAGAGACATGGGACACTTGTAATTCTGTAGGGAGCATTGATCTTTAAAGGGATTAATCCCGAGGCTTCACACATCCAATACAGCCGTAGTTAAGGTATCCTGAAAAGTTCTCTGATTAATAAAACTACGGTCATTTATTTTGGTTTTTGGCTTTTTAAATGAACTTGTTTTTGGTTTCTTGTCAATGACTATCCTGTTTCCTTCTGTAAACAGCCATTCTTTTAATCAGATTTTGCATGCAAGTTCTGTTAATTATAAGGTTTGAAGTGGAGAACATTTCATCACTTGTGTCAGTATCATCAATTCGACATGCTGCACCTTAATACCAACTACGTTGGGGTTGGTGGCATGGAGCTTATACTGCCAATTAATTGATTACCTGTGTATGCATTTGTTTATAGTTGACTGGTTAACTTGATTATCATACAGGCATTGCTGGTGCGTCTTACATCCCTACGGTTGAAGCAGCAATGCGACGTCTTCTTGCTGCAGCTGCACCACCTGGAGCTAGTACCCGTGAAAACCGTCGCCAGTGTCTCAAGGTATTTTAATTTGTTCGCACAAGTGAAACTTGTTTCTTGTTTTCTTTTGTACAGTGTAAGGATCTTCAGTACTTGTTAGGTTTTACGACTGTGGCTTGAGAGGAAAATATTTCCTGAATCTCTGCTGCGGCAACATATGGATGAATTTGGGGGCTCAAATGATGATACAATTCCTGGAATTTCTCATCGTCGTCCATCTCGTGCTGAGAGATCTATAGATGATCCTATCAGGGAAATGGAAGGGATGTTGGTGGATGAGTATGGCAGGTAATAGAGGCTTGTAAACCATATTATTATATTGTTTCTTTCTTTGAATTCTTACCTTTTACTTACATAAGAAGTGGTTGGATCATGTATGCATTAAGTCTGTTTGTCCCTCTTTGTCACGTGTTGCTTCATTAGAATACTGTTCTTTTACTAATGATGCTGACGGAAGTTGTTCCTGTGTCTGGACTTGTTTGATATGATGGTGTTCATTCATCTATCTTTGTGCATTTAATTTTTTTTAAGCATATTGCAGAATTACATATCTGGTTTCTTTATTGTTTGAGATAGAAGCAAAAGCATATCAAGTTTCTAATGGCGCTAACATGTCAGTCTGAATGATGGACTGTGAGCATTGTCTTCTTTTTCCTGTTCCTATGAAAAGTTTATAATGTTTTTTTTTTTCGTCAGTAATTTGTGTTAGATTTAAGTTATTCCTGATAGATTTTTCTGCGTTCAGCTTCAGTTGCTGAACAAAGCTAGGATTTTCTCTATAACTTATTGCATATAATGAGGCTAAGTTGATCTATCGTTTTATATCTCATTCTAGAGTGGCTTCTGTTTCTGATGTGTTGTTTAATAAATGCAGCAATGCTACTTTTCAGTTGCCTGGATTTCCATCTTGTAATGTATTTGATGATGATGATGATGAGGAGGGGGATGCGAAGCTTCCAAGCAGTTTAGTTCATGAACCTAGTGATGTTACACCTGTTGAAGCTTTTACTACTGAAGGTGATGATGAAGATGTGAGCAGGTTTACACAGAATGACAGGCGGCATTGCATATTGGAGGATGTAGATGTGGAGCTTGAGATGGAAGATGTTTCGGGACACCAAAAGGATGAAAAATCCGTGGTTGCAAATGGTTTCCAGGAAATTAATTTGCAACAACAGGGTTCTCCTGATTCTCTTCCGTCACAAGGTTCTCCACCACTGCCACCTGATTCTCCTCCTCTACCACCGCCCCTGCCTCCTTCACCAAACCCACCACCTCCGCCCCCGGCTGCACAAACTTCATCTACTTTACCACCTCCACCTCCTCCGCCGCCACCTCCGCAAATTCAACTGCCACCACCTCCTGCTTTGCCTATGGGCCATCCACCTCCTTTTGCTCCTTCGTCCTCGGTAGCAACTCAACCTCCTGCACTGCCACAACAATTACTTCCTCCACAGCCATCAATTCAACCATCCGCTCAGGTGGCTTATCAACCACATGTTCAACAGCAGTCTTCATGCTTTGGTCCAACGGGAGTATGCGGTCCCCGGGAAGCCTCTGGATACAACTCTTCAAGGCAGTTGGATTGTGGACATGAGATGTACTTGAATGCTCAACCGTCCCAGCCCGGCCAACAGTTCCAAACCAGCAATGGACCTTTTTGTCAGAGGCCTTTGCTACATAATGTCTCACAACCACCATCTGGCCATTTCCCCTTTCCGAAGCCTGTGATCCCGCAACATCCTCAGCATCCTTATCCTCCATACTCAATGCCACCTCAGCATGATGGACAGAGGCAATTTATGGCTGAAGAACCGTGGAGGATGCCTTCAGGTGAATATAACACTAGTAATCAGCACGGGAGCTGGATGGCTGGTGGAAGAAATCCAAACAAACCAGGCCCCATGTTTGTGCAGGAAGGTATGGAATCTTAAACCTTATATCGTCATGATCGTCATATATTGTGCACGTAATCTTGGCCAAGCTTGTTGATCTTTTGAAATTTTATGCTCCCATATCTTAACTGATTTTCATTTAAGAATGTATGTACTTAGAATTGTTTCCTTATAAGAGTAGTATTAGGATTAAATACCTCTGAAAGAAACTTTTGAGTCAAATCATCAATTGCCTGGGCCGCTGTTTTTTTTTTTACTCCCTCTGTCCCTAAAAGATTGATCAGTTCGACTCAAATAATTTCGAATAAGAATTTGTTAAAATTACTAAAAGAAATAATATCTTGAAACTTATGATGTCCATTTATCTTTTGTGTACTTTATTTTATTTAGTAAATAAACAATTTGAAGAAAACTCTTAAATTAAATGCTGTGAATTGAATATATCAATATTTGTAGGCCAGAGGGAGTAGTTAAATAAACACTGAACCTTGAAACATGAAGGTGAAAGTTTAGATTTTTTTGGGGACGGAGGGAGTTTATTTTTTATTTTTACAAAAATAAGGAAAAGACGGTAAATGTGAATGAGAGGCTTTCTTTTGCACAATTCTCCATTCAGTGTTGTTCGAGTTATATTGTATATTGCACTCGCCTTTTGATGGGAAATCTTTATTCTATTGCAGGTTACTTCAGACCACATCATGAAAGGCCACCAACAAGCAATATAAATATTTCAATACCTGGTGGCAACAGTTTACCAGCTGCGGCTCCAAATTCAGGTTTTTATTTTAGACAGCACCTCAGTCTGGTTTTGAGCTATTGATTTCTTCTTAAGCAATAAGTTTTAATTGCTTACCCTGGCTTCTCAATTAATTGCTTTCAGTTCATGGTGTTCCTCACTTATTGCCATGTCGACCTGATATGTCTACAGTTAACTGTTGGAGACCAGCTTGACAGAACAGCACCTTTCGCTACAGTATGTTATGTCTCATTCAACGTTTTTTTTGTTTTTTGCAATATTTTCTGAAGATGAATATCCAGAGAGTATGGGAATGTGGGGTGAGACAGGGATGCTGTTTTTGATGAATTTAGTTGTCAATAAATGTTTTTGCAGCATGTCTCGCACTTCCTTACAACATTTTAGTATTTTCCTTGTATTCATATGTCTTAAGAGTCTGAGACTCCTAAGGCTTGTATGTTACTCCCTCTGTTCCTTTTTTATTGCAACACTTATTTTTCGGACGTCCATAAATGTTTGCAACGTTTCCTTATTTAGTAAACGTTTTCAGATAAATTAACCAATTTATCCTTCCAACTATCTTTCTTTTCAATTTTTTTTTAATATCTGATGTGATCCCACTAACTTCAGCCACTTCACTCATTAAACTCTTTTTTTTTTTTTTTTAAATTATTTGATTTGACCTTACTAACTCTTACTCTACCCACTCAACTCTTCTATTTCTTAGGGGTAATTTTTGTCAGGTTTCTACATCTTTCCACTCATCTGAATCTCTATGCCAAAACAATGCGTTGCAGTCAATTAGGGACAAAGGAAGTATGTGATTTACAAATTTGACACACTGAAGCTCAACCTTATGACTCTGTATCAGTGTAGTCTTTATATGCTTTAAGCTATTTAGCTCTAAGCTGTTAATCTATTCAAATCGGTTTCACTCCGCTTCTTTCATGCATTCCTCTTTTCATGTTATGTCCCATTTCTTTTTAACTGTGGGTGCGGTGGGTAGAGAGAGGCGGCTTTTTAACTCGAGAGAGGTTTCTTTAGCCTTGGTGAAAAAGACATGGCTGTATCCTGTCTTTATATGTTTTAAGCTATTTAGCTCTAAGCTGTTAATCTACTCAAATCGGTTTCACTCCGCTTCTTTCATGCATTTCTCTTTTCATGTTATGTCCCGTTTCTTTTTAACTGTGGGTGCAGTGGGTAGTGAGGCGGCGTTTTAAATCGAGAGAGTTTTCTTTAGCCTTGGTGAAAAAGACATGGGTGCATCCTGTTTTTTCTTGGTTGTTAGGGATGTGCGACATCGATCTTATGATCTGTTCTGTAGAGGATTTTTGTAGTATTCTGTTTCATTTTTTAATGTATGAAATGTCTCTGCAATCTCTAAGATATATGTTATGTCCTACGTTGTTGATGTAGTTGATCATGGAACAGTTGACCATGGAATGACTTGGAAGGATGCTTCTACATGTTAATACATCTGCCACTGGAAAGCAGAGTTGTTGACTGGTGGAGACCCTGGCAGGATTGTGTATATTTTAATTTTTTCCTGACAAACGTATCCCAGGAACTTATGCTGAGTTTAGGCCTTTGTTTCTGACTTGGTTAGTACAGCTTGTTCTTGACTTCTGTAATTACGATGAGAACAGATCCTAACAATTTTTGTTTTCTAAATTCAAATATACAAACTTCAACAAGGCGAACTATATGCATCTTCAAGTTCACAGGCACTTTCATATACTTTTTTTTCCTCCTGCATATGTATTCCATTGGCATCTCTGCTGTGCTATTATTGCACCGTGGCGCCAATCCTCCACATTGTGGGTGTTTCTTGTTGCTGACAAGCTATATATGTCAGGGAACATGTTCCCATTGTGCAAAGAGATCTATGAGCTGAAAGTACATTTTTCTGCTGTCTATAAGTGGTGGCTGTTTATGGTTGATTGCTTTTTTGGATGCATTTCTGTTTTTTTTATTTGCTACTGTTATTTCTCATTTTGTGACATGTTACTATTATGAAACATTCCTATTGTTTTTGGCACAGTGTTTGCTTTTTTATTATTGGATGAAAAACATTTAGGCAACCTCATTATTGGCACTTGTATTTGTTTCTACTTATTATTACCTTGGTTAATTTACAATGTAAAATTCATTTACTTGGTTAATTTACAGTGGAGCTCTGCCCCTTCTCTTGTTTCTCAAAACTTCTCTGGATCTCAATACCATTACTTCAATTTTATTTGCATCAAAGAAGCAATCAACCATAAACAGGCACCACTTATAGACAGCAGAAAAAATGTACTTTCAGCTTGTAGATTTCTTTGCTAAATGGGAACATTTTCCCTGACATGTGTGTCTTTTCTTTTTATCTTCTCTGCTGATAAAACTTCATTGTCCTTGCCAAACACTGGTTTGGCGTTTTGGCACTGATCATTGAACTAGGAATTCTTTACAGTAATGTTAGCAAACTTCATTTTCCCATGCACTAATGTTATACTTGGCTAAAATGTACTGTTTTAAGGAAGAAAAGTGTCAGAAGGTGTGTTTTGAATTTGCATGTCTCTCTCTCTCTCTCTCTCTCTCTCTCAAGCTTCACTTTTACCAACTTTCTGTCATCAGCATTTTAAGACACTATTATCAAAATGGTTGAATGTGCTGTAATTTACGTTTAAAATTAATAATTTATCTTTCTTCTTTTCTTTGGCTCAGTGTTTGAGTGTTTTGATTTGCTTCTCTTTTACTCAGAAACAAAATAGTGTTCTGTATTGCAGATGAGATGTTTGCTCATAGAGTTGTAAAGATATGTGCAGTCGATCTAAGCATTGGCATAATAATCTTCCATAAGCGTCTGCAGAATTAGGTTTCATGCTTTGTAAAAGAATGGTTTTATTTTGCATGTGTTTCTCAGTTTCTTGTTTGTCAAAGACGCATTTCTTTGTGTATGTTTCTCCAGAAGTGCATTTTCCTTCATGGTGAGCAGTAAAGGGTTGTGTCATGTTCAATGATAAAGTCTATCTATTGGTACCATCTCATGATATCATTCCATGCAAGTGGAAAAAGATACGCCGGTTTAAAAATTCATCTCATTAGTCTCTTATAACAGGGTTGTGAGAAGAAGGCTATTAAGCATAGAACTTAATCTCATTCCTTTGCAAGAATTTCTAGTGTTAAATAACTTTTAATACTTAACTGTTGCTATTAACTTCGTGTCATGGACTGTTGGGTTTAAGGTGTAGCAATCGTGATTATAATATTTGGTTGTGGAAAAGTTTCCACCTTTTTCTCCAGTTTTTTTGGAATGACGGTGTGAAGACATATCCTAATTTAGGAGAGGGAAAATCCTGTGCCCTGAACTTTTGGGATCTCCTTTAGTATGTTTTATTCTACTACTTTCCTAAATCTTTGTTTTTCATGTATCTTCAATACTTCGGTGTTAAGGTAAAGCTGAACCTTGTTAAGCAAAACTGCTGCATATGTTATCCTCAGATTTTTTTCTGATAACAGGTTCCCTGTGGAGGAATTTTTGTTGATATTGATGGTTTGAGTTGAAATTGTTTGTTAAAGTGATCATTAGTTGCACGCCCGCTTGGTCTCTTGCATTTCCTTTCAAATTCGTTCTCCTATTAAGTCAAGTAATAGTCATAACCATTTGTACCAATCGTATGATGTTAGAATTTTAGTTTATAGAAGAATGAGATTTTGCTTCTGAATTACGTGTACTCTAGACTGTGATTTTCATTGTAGTGTCAAATAATGAGGTATCCTAGCGCTTCTAGCTGAAGCACATGTACATTAAGCTACATACTTGCAACTGAAAGTACTAGCAAAATCATAAAATCAACTTCATCTGTAGCACTTACGGTTGTAGGAGCATAAAGCATGGCGTGATTGTGCATGAAGGGGAAAGATGCAAAATTGTTGCAATGAACTGTGGCATAGATTGAATTCAGTATTTTCTTACGTACATAATATGTACTTGAGCAAGACCTATTTTAATTGTACAAAGAGCTGTTTCCTGTTATGTGGACAAGATTTGGATTTCTGGATCGTTTCCATTTTAATTGTTTATTCCTTTATGTTCCCATGGTGTTTAAAAGGAAGAAATGAGAATGGTGTGTGACTGTTCCTGTGCTTAGTACCCATACCAAGATAGAATTAGTCGTGGCAATAATTTGGTGATGTGATATTTGATTTCAGGTTTTGATAATTACAAGGAACTGAAATGGCAGTATGTTGGTGGAATTTTTATGCTGTGCATCATAAGATTCAGAACTGGCTCTAGATGAAAATCTCATATTTGAGGTAACTTTTCTTGTGCAAAAGCAATATTGACAGATTATTTTATGGTTTGGTAGAGATGGTTCTTTTATATAGAACTGTGTTTCATAAGATTGAGGAGAGCGATGACAATTTTCTCTTGACCTAATATATTACTCCATTTTTATTGCTTGATAATTTGATGGAATATATGAGCAGTGTTTGCTTTATTCAGTCATGAATTTTCAGTCGAGCATGTCTCGCTCTATACTCAGTATGTTTGTGGAGTTGTAGCATACTAGAACTTGCTATAACAAAAGTTGGTTGTGAGAAGAAAGTGAAGGTCCTCTCGCAGGACTAGGGTTGAAACAGATGCGGTTGAACGAACTTGAGCCATCCTGTGTCCTAAATTAGGCGCCAGACAGTTATGAAATGCGGACTATTGTTTACAAACCTACTCAACAGTGCAGGGATTGCTCGGACTCCTATTTGCCTGCACATGTTTATCTAGGGTGTCAAATAGAGTGAGTTGCATAATCGAGGGACTGTTCCTTTCTCTGTGTGCTGCCATTGAAAGAAGTTGCAGATGGGCCATTTTGAGAGACTGACTTTATGGGCTAAACTATCCCCTGTGGATGCTTGATTCACATGATTGTTACTTTAGCGATTGGATCTCCAGCCTCATTATTTCTCCCAGTAAATTGCCTGGGAAATGGCAAGTGACACCCGCTTCAAGTCTCAGTGTGGACCGGCGGAATGGTCTCTGTCTGCGATAGAGCTATCATCAAGTTTAAGCTTGGTAATAAGGCACGATTGGAGCTGACGATAGATGCCTTGAGCGTTTGGAGGATTGTACTTCACGAAGTAAGACGATATACATTTTCCGGGCACGAGCAGTTTGGAGCTTAATCTGCAGCAAACAACAATACATCCTCACTGGTCCTTGCAAGATGTTTGTTACTGTATATAGATAACTTGAGCAAACGTGATTCATGAAATCTCAAAATTATTATAAATTCTCAAATACATTGAGAAATGTAGGGAAGTGAAAATCTAGAATGTACAACCTGTAACATTATTTAATGCATGGAAAGTAATCCAACGTTCAAAATTAGCTTGCATTTTCTTGAGTTGTGTAAAAGAATTATCTACTTGATAAAAATGTGAACTTTTCTCGGAGTTAACAATATTGGTATTATTTACTTCATAAAAATGCACCGGGTGCCGTCGGCTTACTATGAATCTTTTAAGGCCTTTGCTGATGTGTCCACCACCAACCTCCTCCCTGCTCTGTCAACGCCATAATTTGTGAGTCGTTGCTCGTGAAAATCCACTGACACCACTGTCCTACTCATCTGGTCTCAAATCGCTCTGCTCCATCGACCCTGAACCACCACACTTTTGCTCCGCCACCGACACCCTCCAACCTCCCTTACGAAGCTCAGGCAAGCAACGTAGCCTCCCTCGATCTCCGAGTCATCCTCTGTCTTTCACTCGCACAACTCTCCTCCTTCCTTCTCCTCACTCGAGTCGCAGCAGGGGTACGTTTCTAACGAAAATTTTGTTTGTTCTGCCTGCAAATCGCCTAAAGAAGACTATGTTCATTTGAATTTTCTCTGGGTTTTCAATCCCACCCATCGTTTATTCATCACCAGGCACAGATCTGTGTTCCTACTTGGGTTTTCAACCTCTCATAGTTCACGATGGATTTCAAATCCTCTGGCGAAGGAAGTAGAGAACTGACTCCCCAAATATCGGTGGCGGTGACGGCATATCTGAAAAAGAGGAACAAAGAGCTAGAGTGAGCGTTGCGGGAGAGCAAGGAAAGGGAGGAGGCAATGCAGATTGAGTTGTTGCGGACGGAGGGTGGCGGAGGAGCTTGGAAATCAAGTGAGTCGGAGGGCCGGGCAAAGAACCGGGTTAAAAAATCCACGTAAAATCGTCGCATCATCAAAGAACCAGACACAATGGAAATATAGATGCCAAAGTGGAAATTGGGTCAGTGGTAAACGCGGTCGAAAACATAAACCGCAATGGCAGACGTGAACCGCTTTTAAAAACAAATGTAAAAATAGCAATTTTGCCAAACTTTAGTACCATTTAAAAACTAGTTAACTTTACTAAATATTTTATTTGAGTTATATTTTAAGAATTTGTCTTACTGGAATCTTTTAATTTCATATTTTGTTTCATTCAGGTCTTTTACCGTTAAATCAATGTTAAAACTAATGAGATTTTAGAAAAAATATTTTTTTTAGGTACCTAAATTTTTTCTTTTATACTATTTTCACCAAAATAATTAAAAATATGAAAATTGTTTCCAGATCACCGCCGCCGCCAGACCGCCGCTGGAAATTTCAAAAAGAAAAAAAAAATATGCCGGAGCATAGAACAAGGGCGAAGGCCGCCGAATCCTGGCTTAGAGCCGCCGAAACGCAGCCGGAGGCCGGCGAATCGCTAGCCTAGGCCTCGAATCAATGTTCTGGGCTAGCGATT
>JBBYHH010070414.1:0-15588 GCA_038382905.1 Daphne laureola
TTTCTACAAATATTAGGTACATGTAATGTGTCCACAAGATAGATAAAATATCCATTACACAATGGGACTTTGCAAGTTCATATTCCTACTACTTATATTACATTAGAGTTTCCCACTGAGACATGTTTAACTGATGTGGACCACGGATCATCCAGAGAAAGCTTGAGACGCAAGTAACATATCTCCATATGGCTGCAGAAATTTTTCTAGAAGCTAAAGCAATTTTTGGTGGATTTTCAAATATTTAATTTTCAAGTGCTATAAGTGGCACAAATTAAAGTTGTAAAGTTATTTAGGTCTTTTACTATTTTTAAGTTACTTTGTTATGATTTTTGGATTTGTAATTAAAGCCCAAATGGGCCAAGCTTGTAATAGCTAAATTAGGGAGGTTTGGGCTTATTATTTCTTGCCCTACTTAGGAAACTTTTAGGGAAACATGCAAAGTAGCCTAGGTTTTTTATAAAGGAGATAGAAAAGGAATGGGCTATAGCTTTGTTACGCAGAACAAAATTTACAGAAGAAAAGTTAGGTTTATCCCTTTCTTCTAATTCTCAATGCTTGCGCTCCATCCCTAGCCCTGAGTTCATTTAATCAAACTCAGAATAAAACCTAGGATTGTCTTTCCCTTGAGGAAGAAGGTTCTAGGTCCTTTCAATACCCCTGGTCATCGTTCCTCTATTGCTGGCTGACGCGAAGGGAGGTGAAGGAGGGAGGTTTGCCTCCCCTTTGTTTCCCGTCGATCGAGCCTGAGGTGGAGGGAGGGCCACCATTATTCTACAATCATCGATGACCGCAAAGGAATCCCATCCTGCCATCAACCATTCCTCTCCCGGGCAAGGTCTGGTTCACAAAAGCATTGTCATTGCCAAACAAGCGCGTATCATATGGTATCAGAGTCAGAGAGCCGGCTAGAGGTAGAACTTCGAATCTGGTTGACTCCTTTCATATCTCTTTTTTCTTTCAACATACCCCTTGCTTCCTATTTTCATTATATTTCTCGACCCAAGAACACGTAATTTTTGTGTTCTTACCTAGGCAATTCATTTGGATTTTCCTAGGACTTTTTCTCTGGTCTGTGGTATCCTTTAATCTAATCTTTCCTGAGTTAAATGCCTACTTCATTTGAAACTAAGTTTGTTTACACGCAAAAAAAAAATTGGTTGATCTGTGAGTTCAAAGATTGAACATTGGTAGCTGTGATAATTTACAAACAAAAAAAAATTGAAGAGGATCAGGAGTTGTTGTCTGGGCATGAAGTTGAATGTGTAGAGGAATTCCTTTTGTATTTATGAAATAGGGATACCATTCACCAAGTTTTAGACCTTTCTTTTAAATTCCTAGCCCAACTTCTTTCAACCCCAACCAACCTTGATGCTTAATAACCCTTGTTTTTAGTAACTAGTTTCTTCCTAACCAAGGAAGGGTTTCCTAGAATCTGGTTCTAAGTTTGATTAAACACCAACATTTAACTCTTGGGTGAATGGGAAGGATTGAGCTTGCATTGAGGATTTGAATAGGGTATGAGTCATAAAAGGTAGAGTGTTTCATTATTTGAAAAGCCTAATTTTGAGTGAAACACTAGTATGGAGTGAAACACTAAGAGAGAGTAGTGAGGTTTTATGTTATTGTTTACATGTGTAGGTTTTGAATAGAAATGGATACTTGGGAAGATGAAACCTATTCTGACTCTTTTATTCAAGACTCCTATGCAGAATCCAGCCACTACTATTCTAGCCAAGAATATTACCCTGAACCATAATTTGATTTATGGCTGGAGCCCTCAGATTCTTACCTAGATAGATCCTACTACCCCCAATAAATCCCCAATGCTTTATTAGGAAACTCCAAGGAGGAAGCCTTTGTACATTTCCTATTACCAAGGCTCAAACCCCCCAAAACCTACTATCCTTCATCCAAATTCCAATCATTTTCTTCAAGACCAAGCTACTCCTCACATCCCACTCAAAAACTACAAACCCCCAAAAACCTACTATCCTTCATCCAAATTCCACTCATTTTATTCAAGACCAAGCTACTCCTCACATCCCACTCAAAAACTACAAACCCCCTTCTCTTTTAACGCTAAACCAAAGAAATCTTTAGCTTGCAAAAATACACCTCTACACCCTGCCTATTTTAACCAACAAGCCAACCCAACCCTACTTGAAAAATTAGTGGCCCGGAGTGATCGGCTTGTAAGAGAAAATCTTTTGTTACGTGGAAAAGTCAAGAAAGGGGCAAAAACCCAGATTGGTAAGGCTGAGAGAAAAGTAAAAAAGAGGAAAGTTAAGGGAATGAGAGATAAAGAAAGTAATGAGATCAAACCAAAGAAAAAATAAGAAAATGCCTTAGAAAAAGAGTTAGAGAGGAGTGATCCGAGTGAAAAGAGTGAGGGAAAAGCGGACAGAAAACAAGAGAAGAGCTCACAAGCCAAATTGAGTGAGAAAGAGTGCAACCAGCCTTCAACCAACCCTATGTTTTCACTAACTCTTGATTTTTTACAACATTGCCTTCCTTCTTTGTATGTGTAGCCTACTATGGAGAGGAGAGCAAAGGACTGTCATGAAGAGCTTGGGAGAGTTTGGCCATAAGTTTTCGGCCAAATAGAGAAATGCAAGAGGGAGGGAGTGAAATTGGGTAACTATGCCTCTAATGCTCTTTGTTTTTGTCTAAAATCTGATTTGAATGAAGAGAAGCATGCTTATATTGATTGCATGTTTGAATCGCATTCTTTGTGTAGAAAAGAGAATATGAGCATGGTTAAACCTGATTTCTTTATTGGTAAAGGTACAGGTTGTTCTAGAAAAGACAAGTGCTTGCCTATTTTGTGTAGGAAGTACATTTTTGGTAATGTATTAGTTGAAAATGAGACAAGATGCTTGTTGCATTCTTTGTTTTATGATGTTTTCAGAGATTGTTTGATGAAAATGAATGGAAAATTCATGCTGAAATAAGTTGATAAATTGGGTGGAGTTAGGTTAGTGTTTGACCCTGGTGCCAATGCCCATAAATTGTTGAACTTTGATTGTAGAAAGCATGTCATACAGTGCAATGATGAGAAATTTACTAAAAATTGGTTGTACATTGCAAATGACATGAAAATGAATGTGGGTAGTGAGTGTACTTTAAGGGTTCACTTGTGCTTAAGAATTCTAGGAGAAACCATATGCTCGAATGTTTGGTTGATCAAGATTGACATGAATGAGATGGAAATGAGTGAAAATGTTTGTCATTTTGGTTTTACTACTACCAACCTTAATGGGAAAGTACGAGGGGAGTGTACTAATTATGGTAGTATTTTCTCTAACTTCTCACTTCCTATGATTAGAAAGGACTCTTATCAATTGAAGCATGTATGTGTTGAGCATGAGCTTAAGTTGCATATAACTTCATTGTGTAAACATGTTTTAAACTTTGATGAATTTAATGTTTGTGAACAAGTTTCGGCCAAGTGTATGTTTCTTGGGGAGGGTGAACATCTTGGTGATGAATGTGTTATTACCCATGTAGATCAAATTTGTAAAATGTAAAATGATTTCAAATGCCTTATTTCAACATGAATTAATTGATTCCTTTAAGCTATATGAAAACCTCATGTTTGAAGAAAATAATGATTTGAGTGAGCAGGAAATAGGTGAGAGAGCTTGCCATTTTGGGCCTTATGTTTTCAGCCAAAAGGGAAAAACCAAACCCCAAGGTAAGTGGGACTGACCCTACTGTAGCACTCCCTAATTTTAGAAGTGAATTATGTTAATTAAAGTATGTTTTGGACTTTCATGAATTTGAGTTAGTAGGAGACCATGTTAGAAGAAAATTTGAATATTGCCTTGAATCTTGTGATTGTACCATGCTAAATCTGTTTGGTGCAAAGATAGAATATGGCCTCCCTAAAACTATCATGCTTTAAAGGATAGACATGAAACTGATGACTTTCGATAAGTGGTCTAAATTTCACATTGACCTAGGACCATTTTTAGTCAATCTGTTGAGTAATTTATTGAGACTGCGAGATCTAAATCCTGAGACTAATTTTCTTGTTTTCTCTGAATTGAATAAGAAAGAAAATGCATCGGTCAAATGTCTACTTGTTGAGAAAAATGTACAACTAAATATAAATTGTGCTAACTTGAGTTTACATGAGATATCAGACTTGTTTGTGCATGCCAAAGTGGCTGCTACTGATCTGAATGAGTTTAAAAATGAGGGTTCTGCAAAGTTGCTTTGTGTTCAAGCATGGCCTAAATTTGTATTTGACCCAGAATCAAGTGATGTCAACTTGTTGAGTCATGTTTTCCATGAGAAATATGGAATTTATTTAATAACTGTGCATGATCTGAATCTGGACCCAAGTTTCTTGTTATTTCCTGAACTGTGTGAGGGAGAAAATGGCTCAGCTCAATGTATGGTTACTAAGGAAAATGAAAAATTAAATTATGAATATGTCTATTTGAGTTTACATAACTTTTATGTCCCTAATGTGTTGGATAAGATGATTGCTACTACTCTGTTTGAATATAATTTAAGGTGGGTTGGTATGCTAAATTTGGGAAATTTGAGCTTACAAGTTGCATTGTTTGGTAGGTCAGACAACATGATTGGGTGTGAGAATGGTAGAAATAGTTTAGGCTTATTTGACTTGAACACTCCAGGTTTGCATAATTTATTTAGGTGTCAAAGTGATGATTGGTCTACATTATTTGAGATTAATTTTGGTGAAACTTGCTAGAATTAATTGTTGGATTTAATGCATGAATGTGATGTGCATTGTTTGTTTGGGACTAAGAATAATGATAATCCAGAGCCTATTTATGCATGTGTTTCAGATTTGCATGTTTTGCTTGAGTCTGAAGTTGTTGATCATCTGGGGTATAATGTTACATGTGAATTGACTTTGAGTGAGGAAGTTTATGAGAATTTGATGCTTCATGAGTTTAGTGATTTTTTGTTCCATGATTTTATTTTCGGCCTTTATGAGGACTTTTTGAAAGGTGTCTATTTTGTTATGTGTTGTATAGAAAACTGTGAATGTTTTAATACCCATCAACATGTTTTCTTTGAGTTTAAACACCTTGCTGATTATACCATATTTTCTTGGAAACATCTGCTAAATTTCTTTAGATTCTTGTTCTTCTCTGTCTTGCGCATTGGTGTTGTGATGGATGCATATGAGGATTAAAGTGTTGCAAAAACAAATCTGGACTTTCTACTTTAGGATTACAATTTGGACAGATTTTGAGTGTTGATGTTTGTTCTCTTAGTTTTTCTTGATGATTGTGCCTTTTCCTAGTGTCCGTTGAGTCTTTTGATTCTCTTCTTGATTAAAGGTACGGTAACTTCTGGGTTCTGAATTAATCAAAATAGTAGTAACCCTTGACACTAATTTTAGCCTCATCCTATCTACAAAATCTCTCCAGGTTTAAAGTTTAAGTCACTAAGCTACTAATGTCTCCCAAACTGTATTGCCCATGTTCTTGTGTGTATTTTTGATAATTTAAGGATTCGAGGCCGAATCCTCTCAAGAGGGAGGGAATTGATGTGGACCAAGGATCATCCAAAGAAAGCTTGAGGCGTAAGTAACAGATCTCCATACGGCTGCATATATTTTTCCAGAAGCTAAAGCAATTTTTGATGGATTTTTTAAGATTCAACTTTCAAGTGCTATAAGTGGCACAAATTAAAGTTTTAAAGTTATTTAGGTCTTTTGCTATTTTTAAGTTACCTAGTTATTATTTTTGGATTTGTAATTAAAGCCCAAATGGGCCAAGCTTGTAATAGTTAATTTAGGAAGTTTTGGGCTTACTGTTTTTTGGCCTACTTAGGAAACTTTTAGGGAAATATGCAAAGCAGCCTAGGTTATTGTTAGAGGAGAAACAAAAGGAACGGGTTGTAGCTTTGTTGCAGAGAATGAATTTTATAGAAGAAAAGTTAGGTTTATCCCTTTCTTCTCGTTCTCAATGCTTGCCCTATCCCCAGCCATAAGTTCGTTTAATCTAACTCAGAATCAAACCTAGGATTGTATTTCCCTTGGAGAAAGAAGGTGTTAGGTCTGCTCAAATCCCCTGGCCATCATTCCTCCGTTGTTGGCCGATGCGAAGGGAGGTGAAGGAGGGAGGTTCGTCTCCCCTTTTTTGATCGTCAATCAAGCTTGAGGTGGAGGGAGGGCCACTGTTATCCTACAATCATCGACAACCACAAAGGAATCCCATCCCACCATCCACCATTCCTCCTGCGGGCTAGGTTTGGTTAATAAGAGCGTTGTTATCAGCAAACGAGTGTGTATAGCATGTATCATACACCTCTTGCGAGTTTCCTGTAAGCCATGAACCAAGACTTGTCTCGAGCTATATGGTCTATTGTTCCTGAATCTACAATCCACACTGAATTACTTTCAGTTAGCAAAGTACATGATACAAATTGTACATTAGAAATAGTAGGTACACATACCTTAGAAGGAATCTTGCACTCTTTTGCAAATTGTCCCTTCTTTCTACAATTGAAGCACTTGAGCTTGGAACATCCCTCTTTTACTTGAACTTTTTCAAGCTGGGTCCATTTCCTCCTCCTTTGTCTTTGCCCTTCCCTTTGCCATTCCCACCCTTAAACAACTTCCCATTTTTTCCCTCCACTCTTATTGGAGGAATTTATGGCAACATATGCCTTAGAGTGGTCCTTAAGTGCCATTAGTTCGGCCTCAAGGAGTAGGTGGCGGGCAATGTTATCAAATGACTTTATTTGAGGATTATGGTGTAAGTTGACATTCATCAACTATCATTCCTCATCAGCCAATGAGCTTATGATAGCTTGCACTTGTTTTTCATCAGTGAGGTCATGGCTAGCTTGTTTCAGCTGCTGTATCATACGTGACATCTCACGCAAGTGGGAGCTCATGGTGTGGTCAGCTCTCTTGATATAGTTCTCAAACTTTAAAATCATTGACCTCTATTTCTCTATAGAAACATCACCATACTTGGTTTTGTCAACGTCCCAAATTTCTTTGGCGCTTTCAAGAACCGAGAATTCTACCATAGTGGAGAGGAAGGTAACCCTACATATAGAGTTTTTCTTGGTATATGCCACATAGGTAGTGTTATCCTCACATTCACCTGGTAGTTTCACCTCATTGCTCAACACATCAAGTGTATCTTATTTAGTCAATATGAACTTGCCTTTCCCTTATCTGGGTATGTCGGTTGGTGCTTGCATGCAGAAAGTTGAGTCCTATAAAGTTATCTTAGAAACATTGAAGCAGAAGATGAGCTCCTGGAAAAGAAATAATATATCTATTGGTGGCCGATTAACAGTTGTGAAATCAGTCCTTAGTTTAGTAGTCTTCCCCTGTTTTACTTTTCTATGTTTTGTGCCCCTGGAAAATCCCTTAATGACCTTGAGAGTGCTCGTCGTATTTTATTTTGGGGGGGAAATAGTGAGAGAAGAAAATTTCTTGGATTTCATGGGATAGAATTCTGGGAAAATGGGAGAATGGGGGTTTGAATGTTGGGAGTTTATCCGTAAAAAATAAAGCACTTCTAGGAAAGTGGTGGTGGCGTTTTAGAAGGGAAGGTCATGCCTTGTGGGTGAAATTCATTAGAGCTATATATGGAGATGATGGAGGTTTAAGTGTCAATAGGGAAACCTTTCCTAGTGTAGTATGGGGCGGGATCATAAAGATAGGAAGAGACTTAAAGAAGAATGGGGTTGATCTGTCAACTACCTTTCGAAGAAAAGTGGGAAATGGATGTAATACTCTTTCTTAGTGTGATGTTTGGGTAGGTGAAACCAGTCTAAAACAAAGGTTTCCTAGACTAGATGCTTCTGATTCAAATCTTTTGTGTCGAGTTTCAGACAAAGGGCTTTGGAAACGGGGAAAATGGGAGTGACACTAGCAATGGAATAGGGATCCTAGGGGTAGGACCTTATCTGAGTTGGAAGATCTGTCAAACTTGCTTCTTTCTTTTTATATGAATGCAGATTATTCTGATACTTGGAGTTGGCAATGGGATTCCTCTGGAGCATTCTCAGTGTCATCTCTCTCAAAGATCATAGATGAAAGAGCTCTCAACCATCCAACAGTCGAAGCTCCAACGCCATGGAACTCCTAGGTCCCTATCAAGATCAATATTTTTTCCTGGAGGGCTATTCTAGATTGTCTTCCTTCAAAAGTTCAACTCATAAAGTGCGGGGTCAAGCTTGAAAATGCAGCCTACTCATCATGCTCTAGCAGATTCAAAACAGTTGCTCACATCCTTTCATCCTACACAGAGGCCTTCTCACTGTGGCCAAAAGTCTTCCAGTAGTGGCAATTAGGTTCTTTTTTCAGCATTGAATGGGATAATCTGCTCAAAGAAGATTGGGCCTTCCACCAGCTTACTAAGTCTCAACGAAAAGGTTGGTGGGAAATTAGAAGTGTACAGGTTGGTGTCTTTGGAATCGGATAAATTCTACTCTCTTCAAGTCTCAATCGTCTCGGACCAGCACTTCCCTCACTGACATTCAACTTCTATCCTACTTGTGGATCACTAACAGATGCACAAAAGTGACTTTCACCTGGAATGATTGGATCCTAAAACCAATGGAGGCAATTAAATCTTGTTAAGATGTTTCTTGTTAAGTTGTTTTTTAATCTCTATTTTTTTCTTTGGCTCTGTTTCTGAACTACTTAGGAGGGATCTTTGACTCCTCCTTGGAGGCGAATTCTTTCTCTGTTGCTTTTTCTCAATGAATACCTTTTCAAAAAACAAATATGAACTTAACCTTTTGTTGCCATATTCAATAGTTTTCACCATCCAATTTCAAGTCCTTATTCAACTCAGTAACAACATTCTTACATGCCATCTATAATGATGCAAATAATATGTTCAATGTTCAGTCTTACACAAAAAGACTCAATCTAGTAACAAGTGTACAAATGCTACTTCATACATGTTCAAATATGGAAAAAGAGGTGCATATAGTACTCGATTAGAAACATACAAACATGTTTCCATAGTTTCATACACATGTTCTTAATGAGCCTTCCAAGAAGGTCTTCTTTTAGTGACACATGTACATTCGACCATGTAACATATACATGTGTCATTCATGTAGCATAATCTTATACTATAGTCTCTCAATTCCTTAGTCTTTATAAGTACATTCCCAGGAAAGATGGAGGGGTCACAATGGTCCCGTTTAAACTTCACCTCCTTAGATATAATGCACATTACAAGACCTTAGAGTAAAGACCTTAGTGTAATATTATATGTGACCTATGTATGTGACATACATATACATACTTAAGAACATGTATTTGAATATACAAACAACTTTGTATATTTCATGCCACTAACACATTAGCATACATGTTTTCACATTCATCTGGATCAAAATAAGCATTCATACATGCTTTTCATACATTCATTCATTGATAACTTAAGTATCAAACATTCGGCCTATGAGTGCACCTCCCCCTTATCCACATCCAAGACCACATGATCAAGGTAACCTCCCTTTTATAAAAATGGTGCCTTCCAAAATGGCACCTCTTCGCCTCATGGGACTCTCCTTGGCCGGTTATAGGTTGGTGACCACCAATGAGGTTGCCCCTTGTGCCAAGGTGCATAGACCTGGCACCTTTGGTGCCCCCTTTACCAAAATACCCCTATTTTGTGCAAAAGGGTACCAATGAGTGTTATCAGTTATGAAACAAGGTGACACATCACAAAGATGTTCCAAAAGGTCACTTCACACATAATTGAGCTCCATTGAGCTCTTTTCATCTTACATTGAGCTGAAAGTCACTTCTTCATCAAGACTAGCTCACATGAGCTGAAGTTAGCTACTTCTAGCTAACTTGACCTGGAGTTAGCTACCATTTAGCTAACATGAGATAAAGTTAGCTACTTCTAGCTAACATGAGATGGGATTATCTACTTCTAGCTAACTTGAGCTGTGGTTACCTACTTCTAGCTAACTTGAACTGGAGTGGAGCTGACTAGAGCTACTTCTAGTTAGAGTGAGATAACTTTAAGCTGGATTTAGCTACTTGTAGCTGAGGTGAGCTGATGCCAAGCTACTCCCAGCTCCTTTGAGCTAGAGTGAGATGGCATGAGCTGACTTGAGGTCTAACTATTTTTATCTAGAGTTGAGCTAAGACTACTCTTGAGCTGAGATGAGCTGAGTTCAACTACTTCTAGTTGAGCTAAGCTGATATGAGCTGAGGGGAGCTACTTCTAGCTACCTTTAAGCTTTGGTGAGCTAAGTTCAGCTACTTCTAACTAAGTTGAGCTGAGGTGAGCTACATATCTATGAGCTCAGACTTAGCTCCATGAGCTCAAGTACCATCTCGAAAGGTCTTGGGGCACCAAGAATTCCAACACTAATAAGTTATCATTTATACTTCTGCCTCACTCAATCAATTCTGGTATGTTTGTTCAAACAACACATTGATACTCATCCTATCAACACATTTATGCATGTTACCTGCAGAATTTAGTTTAACTTGAGCATTGACTTTGTTATCTACATGTGTTTTTTTAAAAGTTGGGAGTCCAAACCCCTTATTTTATACATATATTCATGTTAGGATACGCACGACCTGTCAAACCCTTCAAAAGGGACACCCTTAGTACGTCACACAGGTTATACAATTAAACTACTTTGCAATACTCATGTTCATGCTTATATCTGAGTTAAAATGCAAGCACTTAGTATCAATTGCTCTGATGATTGTTGAACATGCTCATTGGATGAATCAACTTTGTGCAATGTCATGCCTAATATCTGATTAAGTTGATCCTGATAAAGGATAAACTATCATCTATTATAAAATGCATTGATCACAAAGATAAACTATCATCTGTTATAAAATGCATCGATCACAAAGATAAACTATCATCTGTTGTAAACAATCGATCATGTCAATACTGATGAATTCATGCTTATACTTGAAATCTCTCTGTAAGCTCAATCTTGATGTATTCCTAAGCATTCATATTTGATAAGTGTCAATCATACCACAAGGATACCATCTGTATCACTTTGTGTTTATCAACACGTTGATAAGAGGAATATCAACACGTTGATGAAAACTTAGTAATACATATGTCCCACTTACACATATTACATATGCACTCCTCTAGCTTGTACCTTTTTTATGATAATAAAAAGGGGGAGAAATATATTCAAGAAGTAAGTGGGAGCTTGTCTCATTTGATACAATGTAATGAAATCCCACTATCATTTTTCAAAACTATTTTCCTAAGGGGGAATGTACTAAAGTTTGAAAAAAAAAATTACAAAAGCTCATCCTAAGGGGTTATTAAAACGTCTTGAAGTGTATTGTCATCATCAGAAAATGGGAGATTGTTGACTTTGTTGTCTTCAACCACTTTGTTTTGGTGATTCCAAAATCTTGAGGACCATTTTGAAAAGTTTTGATAAACTTAGTGCCCTCACCAAGATTATTATTTCTTGGTTGATTGAAGAAGACAAAAAAATTATCAAGATCTGCAACGACTAGAAATAAATTAGCCAACGGCCAAAAAGCTCAAAAAAGGAAACTATTCATGCATAACGGCTATGAAATGATTCTAGATGCTCCTACCCAATTATGTATAACTTGGAACCTATAAAAGCTGAAGAAGAAGAAGAAGAAGAAGAAGAAGAATAAGGAAGAGATGAAGACACACACAATACTGAGATCATATCAGATGCATCTTTACATTCTTCATCATCCTCATCACTCTCACATATCAAAGAAACTCTCAAAGCTATCATTCACAAAGCTACAATTCTCCAAGAAGATCATCTGTAATAAGCTTTGACTACACCATAGAGTTCATCAACAAGGAAGACTTTCTATTCTCTACATCTCTATTTGTATAAGGCTATCTCTCTAGAGTGTACATTGATCAACTTTATTAGTTGGTGGTGATAGACCAGTTCTTCATCACTGATTAAGTGAAACTTCCCAAGGAAGAGGAATGTTGATAGGATACTCTATCAATGTGTTGATCATAGCATTGATTTCTACATTCTAGTCTTGTTAGTCAGGCAACCTTGTCATAAAGTCATGTGTGTCGAGCAGAAATTATACAAATTCTTGTGTGTCAGGCAATTATGAAAGTTCTATTAGTCAGGTAATTGGTTAAGTCATGTTAGTCAGGCATTTGAGGTAAAGTCCTATGTGTCAGACATCATTGTTTAAGTCATGTGTGTTAGCCACTCTGTATAAGCCTTGCGTGTTAGGCCTCAGTTCTAGTAGAGAAAATCTCAAGTGACTTGAGTAGAGGACATAGGTCGAGTTGACTAAACCACTATAAATCTTTGTCTCCTTCTCTCTTCTACACACTTCTATTTGTGCGCACCATCAACGCATTTATATCTTGCTGTTACTGCAAGTATACTCAACTCTGATTTATCAATGTGTTAATCTAAGGGTTTCGGTTGAAAGTCCAAAGGTTTTTAATTTGTTTTAAGATCAATTCAGCCCCCTTTTGGCCATACTTAGGTCAACAATGGTCTATGTTAGGGAGACCCTCTATCATCATTCTTGTTCCTCTTCTGCACTGAAGGTTTGTCTAGTCTCCTCTATCATGCAGAACTCCGTGGTAAAATTCAAGGTATCCAGATATCACGATATAGTCCATGTATTACTCATTTTCATTTTAGGGATGATTAGATTCTATTTCTTCATGATTCTCCTAATGTGGTACATTCTTTGCTTTAGATTTTGCGGTTATATGAGGTTGTATCTGGTCAATAGATGAACTTCAAGAAATCTTCCATCATTTTTAGTCCTTCTATTTCATAGGGGCGGTGATAGATTCTTAGCCAGATGCTTGGGACATCTACTTGCCTAACTACGAACAGATATTTAGGCTTTCCTTGGTTGTTGGGTAGGAGGAAAGTTGTGCAGTATGAGTTCATGGTTAAATGAGTTACAAAGCTCCTTTCTACTTTGAAGGGTGCAACTCTCTCTCAAGCTAGTAGAGGTCTAATGATCAAGGCAGTTATACAGGCGATGCCTACTTACCTCATGATTTACTTGTTGCTCCCGATAGAGGTGGTGAAGGATCTTCGTTCATTATCTACTAAATTTTTTATGGTCACCTAATATTGAGAAATAGAAGATGTTTTGGTATTCTTGGGAGCACTTACGCCAAAGTAGGCATGTTAGAGGCTACAAATTCTGTAAGATCGAAGCCTTTAATAAGGCTATGCTGGAAAAATAAGGTCGGCGTCTCATTTAGCATCCTAACTCCTTGGTCTCACGTGTCTTTGAAGGTAAATATTTTCAGCATGATTATTTTTTATGTGTTGACTTGCATGAGGGTTATCGTTATGTGTTTTAGAAAGCTTTGCTTGAAGGATGGGAGATCTTAAATCTGGACGGTCACTAGAAAATTGGTAATGGCTCAAATGTCTCTGTTTGGTTTTATAGATGGCTTCCACTTGATATGATTACCCAACTGCCTGATGATTTGCATCACCATCACATTTCGGATCTGATTGAGCCTACTACTTTCACCTAGAAGATGCGGGATGTGGAGACGCTTTTCCATCCGTTGAATGCAACTATTATACGGACTCTTCCCCGCATATGTGGCCCTCTACTGATTGATTCACTTGGGGTATGTAGGAAAATGGTTAATTCTCGCTACGCTCTGTTTATTATCTAGCTTATGTGATTCAATATAATTCTAATCCTCTTGAACCATCTACTTTTTTGAAGTGGTTCTGGAAATTACGTATTCCATCACGAGTTCATACATTTCTTTAGCGAGCTTATGTGAATATCTTTCCTACTCAGAATGGTTTAGCGCATAGAGGGATGAAGGTGGATCTTACTTGTCAGATATTTTTTTCAAGTCATGAGTCAGTGAGGCATTGTCTTTGGGAGTGTCTGTTTGCCCATTTGGTTTGGCAAAAGCCAAGTTTTACCATGGTAGAATCTGATGCGGATTGGTGTGACTGGTTTCTTGAAAAGGTTGACATTGATGGTAGTCATTTGTTAACACTAGCGATCACTACGTGGTCCTTGTGGACAAATAGAAATTTGGTAGTTCACAACTTTCAGTGCTTCGTTACTAATGCGATGGCTACAAAAGTTATGGCTAAGATTGCAGGTTGGGAAAAACCACATGAGAAGATGGCTATTCCGCGACCACAAAGTGCTCCTTCTATCTCTGAGTGGTCACCTCCACTGAGGGTACGAGTCAAGGTAAACGCTAATGTTTCTTTGTGTAAGAGCTCTGAGAAAGCAGCGATTGTGGTAATTGCTCGGGATTCATCTCAGAAATTTTATTGGCTTTATCGTACTGCTTTGAATGTAGTGGATCAGATGTATTTCATTTGGAGGCAGTGGAATAATTATTGGGGATCAAAGAGGCACATCGTCGTGGGTGGTTAGATATCATTTTTTAATCTGACTCCCAGGTGTTAGTTTCAGAGCTGCATAGTTTCCACATTCCTGCTTCTTTTATTTTGGAGTTTTAGTAGAAGACATTAGATTTTACCTTTCTTTGTTTTATAGGCACTCAATTATTTTTGTTAGGCGACACCTTAATGGTGATGCATATTGTATTGCTCGACATGGCTTAGAGCGGTTAGGTAGATTTGATTAGGGACAAGTGTAGATCCAGATATGGCTAAGATGGGGGTGAATTGGTCTTAAAATAAGTTTAAAACTTTTTTATTTTACAACCAAAACCCTCAGATCAATACCTTGATAGATAAGAGTTTAGTATACTTGCAATAGCAAGATATCAATGCATTGATGGTTAGCACAGATAAGAGTATGTAGAAGAGTGAAGGACACAAAGATTTATAGAGGTTCGGTCAAGTTGACCTACAACCTCTCCTCAAGACACACTTGAGTATTTCTCCACTATAACTGATGCCTGAAACATGGCTTATACAGAGTTCCTGACATACATGACTTTCACCAAGGCTGACTGACACACAGGATTTTACATCTAATGCCTTACTAACAGGACTTTACCAATTTCCTGACTAACAAGACTTTACAAAATGTCTGACACACAGGACTTGATCAATGGTTATGCCAAGGTTGTCTGACTAACAGGACTTAGAATGATGACAGTAGAACTGTGATCAATGCATTGATAGAGTATGCTATCAACCTTCCTCTTCCTTGGAAAGTTTCACTTAATCAGTGATGAAGAACTAGTCTATCACCACTAACTAATGAAATTGATCGATATAAGCTTAAAGGAGAAAGCCTTTTACAATAATAAATATAGAACAAATGATTTTTCTAATGGTAGACTCTCTAATGTAGTCAAACCTGGTGTTGATGATCTTCTCGATACTTGCAGCTTTGTGAATGATAACTTGAGAGTGTCGCTTGATCTGTCAGAGTGAGTAGGTGGATGAAGAGTATTCACAGAATGTACAGATTTGTGTTGTGTCTCTTCTCTTCTTCTTTGACTTTTATAGGCTCTAGAGTGTTTGCAAATGGGTAAGAGTGTCTCTGAAATTATTCATTTTTGGAGTTTTGTAAATGTTGGATAATTTATTTCTAGCCATTGTAGATCTTTCCATATTTTTGTCACTTCCATTAACGCATTGATGAAGACTGGCTTCAAC
>JBBYHH010070635.1:0-15579 GCA_038382905.1 Daphne laureola
GAGCGGGCAGGATCGATCCGACCTGCTCCACCCACAGTGACTAAAGTGTAACTTTTAAAAGTTTTAGTCCTTTTTTATTTTTTTAATAAAGTTCAGGGACTAAAAATGTAAATAATTTTGGGCCAAAATGTAATTTTTTAAAAACTTTGAGGACCAATTTATAGTTTTTTTTAAGTTGGAGGACCATTTTGTAACTTTTTAAAAGTTTAAGGACTATTATAAATAATTTTTTTATCTGTGGAACTCCACGGAGACCCGCTCCACCGTAGGTGGATCACAAAACTTTTGGGTAAAAGTGTTAAGTTTATAATTATTAGGGGTGTGCATAAATGGTTAGGTTTATAATTTAGGGTGTAAATCGATTATTTTGAAAAAATAGAGTTGCTGAAATTATCATTTTCTCCTCAAATCCGTTAAACTTAACGGAAGACTAATGGAAAAGGAACACGAATTAAAAAAAAACTTTTAAAACGAGATCTCAATAAGATAAAAAGTTAAAACATGACCCCTAGTGAGACAATAATTATAATTACAAGACTGTGATTGCACTTTACTCGTTTTATTTTAGTACACTCAAATCTTCAGGATTTCTTAATTTTCGTGTCCAATCAAATGTGTAAATTATTTTCAAATGGATGAAGTACAATCATAAAAACCCCACAGTGAAGCGCGAGTGTCTAAGTACCAAAAAGATTCAATCATATTCTTTTGTGGACTAACCCAAAAAGATTTGGAAGTTTCGATTTAAGGAAACTTTTTAATATCACTTTTACCTTTCAACCCCCAACTTCTTTCCTCTAACCAAAAAAATATTTTTACTTTATATGACAGTTTTACTTTAGTACCCTCAAATCTTCAAGACTTTTTAATCTTCATATCCAATCAAATGTGTAAATAATTTTCGGATGGCTTGAGTACAATCATATAAATCCCGCAGTGAAGTGCGAGTGTTTAAGTAGCTCGTATATACTAACCAAGGAGGGAGATATTACTGTTCATGAACCGTACATAGAAATATGCCAAATTTAGTTTGTAACTTTGTGTTATTATCTTTATTTTCCCTAAAGTTTGTTTCTTTACAACTAAGCCATCTCTCCATTCTCTAAAAAACGGTGGTTCGTTTGGTTAAACGATTTAATGCATGGACTAAAGCATTGAGAAAAGTATTAAAAAAAGGTGATATTAAAACACACACTCTGCTAGGGTTTTGAGAAGTTCTTTTCTTCCCTCTCGCTAGCCCGTCTGGTAGCTCCTCCCTCACGTCGTGCACCGTCTGCCGTCGTCGTCCAACCGAGTGTCATCCTCCTACTCGTCCGGTGCCGCCCTGTTTCGCTCTAGCCCCAGCCGTCGTTACGAAGCCGGTTTCGTCGACTCGGTTCACTCCACCATCACAGCCATCACCGTGCTCCTTGTTGCGGTTGTCGGCTCACCAATGTCTCCATCGCACTACCGCCTCCGTTGTCGTACTCCCTCATGGATTCGGTCCACTCTACTCTCGCTGGGTTAGACCTTTCTTCCGAGCGAAGCAAGGTTGTTCGGCCAACCAAGCTTCCTCCAGCGGCAGCCCTCACCCCGACGGTGGTGGCTCAGGTTCTCTCTCCTCGTCCGGTCAGGGCAGATTCATTGGAGTCTACATTTGGCAAGGCATGGCCCAAGGAAGTTGTGTTCACCATAAAACCGGTTGCTGGGGTAACGCCTAATATTTTTTTGATTGAATTTAATACTTTGGATAATCTGAAATTGATTATGCGTCGGGGACCCTGGTCCTTTGACAACCGGGTTCTTGTTATGGTATTGATGAAGAAAGGCTATTGTCTGTCATCGGTTGATTTGTCTTGGGCTGATTTCTTGGTGCATATTATTAATGTCCCGTTTGAATGGCATAACAAAGAGATGGGTCTATTGTTGGGACAAAGTATTGGTCCCGTAACTGAAGTTGATGTTGCAGGTCCTTCGCTTCGAGTGAGGGTGTCTTTTGATGTTACTAAACCCCTCCGTCGTGTGCTCTGTGTGGATTATGAAGGGGCGGAGAAGGTTTTTTTGCTTCAATATGAGAAATTGCCAGACTTCTACTTTATTTGTCGTAGGTTGGACCGTGTTGGAAAAAACTGTTACTCGCCGGAAGTGGCTGCTGGTGGTGCCCACTAGTTCGGGGGATGGATACGCTATAGAGGTCCCCGTCCCCGTGCCATCCCAGTCAGGAACCCTGTGAAACCCCCTCAGAGAGAGGAGGAGACTTTGCATTCTGTGGAGAAGACAATGGAGACCCAAGGTGCGTTGACGGTGGTTGCTAATCCGATTCCACCAGTTATGTCGGCCACCTCTGTTCGCCCAGGATCATCTTCATCAGGTACCACTGTTAACCCACCTCCTGGGTTTGGCCACTGGATTGTGGATTCCGAGTGTATTCCAGGGAGAGCTCACCCTCGTCTCCAGCATGACACGGTGTACATCTCGGCACATGCTCTGGGTTTGGGAGTGCAACTCCCGGGACAGATGCGGAAGAGGGTGCGGCCTATGAAAGTTCAACCTGCTGCTACGGATCGTCTGCTATTGGGTCCGGAAGACTCCGAGTCGGACAACGGTCCTTGATGGACCGTTGTCCTTTTATCTACCATGAGAGGGTCGTTGTTTATTGTTTATTTTCTCAGACGTTGTTAGTTTCTTTTGTTTTGTTCGCCCTCAGGACCCTCCATTTTCTTTATGCTCCGGATTATTGGTTGCTGTGTCTTTATGTGTTGGATCTTGTAGGTGTTTTGCTACGGGTCCTAGAATGGCTAGGGATTGTTCTCTCCTCAGCCCATCATAGTGCGCCGGTACCATTCAACTTTTGGGCAGTTAGGGGTACCGGGAGCCTGATTCCCGATCTCTTTACCGTCATGGTGGTCATGACCGTCGTCATGAGTTTGGTTTACCTTTTGAGACCAGTTTTTGGGAGTCTACTGTTAGTGGTTCCACCTTTCCTTTGTCTCGATACCTATGTGGTAGTTTCACCCATTATGGACTGGTTTGGAAGTACCTTTTGGTACTTTAGTCTGTTGTTGTTGATGACTTATTTTGTAATGGTTTATCATTAATAAAATAAGTCTTTATTTATTCAAAAAAAAAAAAAAAAAAAACTTGAGAAAACCTATAGTCAGAGGCGGTTAATTTCTTATAGGTCCTTAAAGATTTTTAGAACGTACAAGTGTACCCCGCGTCCCGTACAGGTTCCGGGAGAATACCGAAGTCAGTCTTTATCTTTGTGTTCCTATTGTTTTTGTCCCTGACATTTATTTATGTTCAATGTAATCTCCGTCCCTTTTGTTTTAAGAGAAGTGATGTATTAGGTCAACTTATTTACTTCAGGAGTGTATTGTTTTAAAAGCTTAACTGATAAATTTTCCAAAAACCCGCACTTTACAACCCAAAAAACATTACTTTTCTATGATTTTCTATTAACTACATAAAACCTTTAACTATGTAAGCGTGTTATATCCTAATACTACTTTACTCTTTCCATATAAATGACTTATATCTTAATACTACTTTACTTTTTCCATATAAATGACTTTAATTTTAGCAATTTTTAACTTGATTAATTCTACTAAAAATAGAATAAACCATTCTTAGTTTATTATAAACATTTATACCAAAAATTGATATAGATAAAATGAACTCAACAAAATTTAAAAGTCAAACATGTTCAGGGAGGGAATGATTCAATTTATCTATTCAGTTTTATTTTAAGTTCAAATTAAACAACCATTCATACTTATTTGTTATGAGAATTATGAAAAATCTACCACCTCCGTTCCAAAAAAAAAATGAGTAATTGGCTTTGATATTGAGTCTGACTCAAATAATTATTAGAAAAAACTTACTAAAAAAATTTAAAACACTATATTTAGAAACTACAAACGTTAATTATCATTCATGTATAAATTATTTAACCTCTTACAACAAAATATTGAAGAAAATAAATTATAAATTAAATGTTAAAAATAAAATGTTTGGATTTTTCTTAAGGGGTATATGTTTTCACATTTTCAGTTCAGATTCTGGAACAACGCGCGTTGTGCAATTTCTATAGGGTAACTTACAAAAACCCCTTTGAGATTAGGTGAAACTTCCAGTTTCCCCTCTCGATTTTGAGAAATCTTCAGAAAACAGAGGTACTGTAAAACCTTCAACTACCCCCCTCAGTAGTTAATTCCGTTTAATTTTTCATTAAATTCAGGGAGAAATCACCTAATTACATCATTAATATTTTAACCCTAACAATTTTACTTTAATATTTGAGATGTAAATAGAAAATTTCTCCACGAATTTAACAGAAAATATAACTAGATTAACTGTTGAGGGAGATAGTTGAAGATTTTACATTACCTTAATAGAGTTTCTGCAAGTTTCCCAAAACTAAAAAAGAAAACTGGAGATTTCACCAAACCTCAAGATTTTTTTTTGTAAGTTACCTAAATTTCTATATACATACTAGAATAGAAGGCTAAATTTACTGTTCATGAACAACATCCGGAATAATGTCAGATTTATCTTTATAATTTACGGTTTCTGTATTATTTGTCTCACTGTTGTTTCTTTAAATCATGGTGGCTCTTTTGCACAAATGTTAACGTTCTTGTCACCATGACCATATGTCATAACTTTGAAACAAACTTTTACTTCATTTTTTTCAAAAAAATGTGAGTTCCGTCTTCACTTTTTCTTTTTTCCTTGTTTGCGTTCTCATAATTACAAGGATTTAATGTGTGCATATTAATATTTTACTCTTTCATGCAAATTAGATACTATCGACATCATGCCCACAGCAACGCGCGAGCCATTCTCAACTAGTAGGATAAATAGTGAAAAATAGTTCCCAAAAAATCAGTTACTAAAGATAAATTACAAATTATGATATACATATAAATTACTCCCTTCATATTCATATAAATGATACATTTCTTTTGACACTAAAATTAAGAAATTGTGAAAAAGAAAACATTTGGTAAAAAAATATCGGGTAAAATGCACCTGTAATCTCTTAACTTTAATGTTTGTACGTAGTCCTATTTTAAGTTTTTATATTACTGGAGTTCCGTTTTTAAAATTTTTCTTCATTTATTATTCTTTTTGGATGTTTTGTCGTTAACTTTAGGATTTTTTGGAAAAATGATAATTTCAAACTATTTAAATTTACCAAAAAAATCTATTTACACCATAATTTTTTTAACTTAACATTTTAATTACCTCCAAACAATTCTAAACTTAATAAATCTATCCAATTTTTTTCAAAGTTCAATTAAACTCCACGGACCCGCCGACCACCGCCAACCACCGCCGGACCACAGCTGGAAACTCCAAAATAAAAAATAAATAAAAAAAAAACAACACTGAGAGGTAGATTGAGACCTAAGAAGGCCGATTACCAATCAAGAGCCGGCGAATCGCGAGCCAAGGTCACGAATCAGTGACCCAGGGCCGCGATTCGACCTCCCTAGACCCTGATCTATCTCCTAGCATTTTTTTTTTCAATTTCAGAGTTTCCGACAATAGTCCGGTAGTGGTCCGGCAGGTCTGGAAAGTTTAATTGAAATTTAAAAAAATTTAAGTAGATTTGTTAAGTTTAAAATTATTTGAGTAAATAAAATGTTAAGTTAAAAAAGTTAAGGTGCAAATAATTTTTTTAGGTAAATAAATAGTTAAAATTATCATTTTTTTAAAAAAATCATTGAAGTTAACAATAAAACATAAAAAAAAGACTATGAATGAAGAAAAACTTTGAAAATGGAACTCCAATAATACAAAAACTTAAAATAGGATTACGATAATACAAATATTAAAATTAAAGAACTACGGATGTCCGAAAAATATCCCCTAAATAAATGGTTTGTTTATTTTGACACTAAATATAGATGAAATGTTAAGGGCAATTAAGCAAAATAACTCACCCACAGTTTTTAAAAAGGAAAATGCATTAATTTTTACATCCAAAATAAAAATACACATCATTTATTTAAAAACGAAAAGAGTAATTAATTTTAAATGTTAAATATGTTTTAAAAAATTGATACTAATATTTAAATTAAATACTGTGAAATAGTAAAAGCAAATTAATTGACCACCAAAGAGCGTATGTTTAAAGTTTCTGCAAAGTACAACAAGAACTGCCCAAGAATGGTGAAATATTAGCACGAAATTCAGAACTGTCACCAAGTAGAGAAGCTGGAATTTTCAGGAAAATGTTCCGAACTGGCAACATGTTTGGCGATGCTGTAATCAGAATACCACTCCATAGTGAAGGCAAGAGAAGGGGAAGAAGAACCAATAAGATTCTACATCCTCGTGGCATACGGATGTGTCATTTCTTCTCGCTCCAAAAGCCTTTGTCACTTCTTTACAATTTATGAAAGAAAGGGAAGAAACCATCTAAAATAGAGGTAATGATATTGTTCAAAATTTGCTCCCATCAACAACTGTAACAGTCTCATGCAAGTTTACAACAACAGGAGTTGAAAACAACAACAGATCGTCAGTCTTATTATGTTCTTAAACAATCAAAGCCTTAAAGGACTAGGGCAGGACCTATTTGGTTGAAGTTAATTCAATGCTAATGTCAAAGAATTAAATCCAACTTACTCATATATGTGAAGAATTTATTTGAAATTAAACAAAACATTGATATAAATACGTTTAAACATAGTAAACTTACTTAAACCGAAAATAATGTCTCAATTTTAGTTGCACAAATGACTTAATGCTATATTCATTAGGTCAATAATTGCTGAAGTAGCTTAATCCATTGGATTATGCTTAAAAATTGAGAATTCCTTCTCGATTTAAGTAAGTTTAGTGTAAATTACAAACAAAACTTCGTATGTATGAGTAAGTTACCAAATAGGGCCAAAATCACCTTGTCCTACCTATCTTTCAGTTCCTCTTCGAACTGTACTAATTTTTCACGGATAGGGTCCAAAATTTTTCTCAAATCCTGACTAATCTGGACCTTATCCTGCTTCACAAGATCCTTTTCATCACTAAGCCGCACCTCAATCTGCAATGTTTAAATAATACAGATGAATTGGCAGTTACCTCCATCAACACAAGAAATTGCTGGAGCAAGACCATTGCACAATTTTTTCAAGATAACTTGATTCCACTTGATTCCAGTTCAAGATCCTTGCAAGTGAGCTTTCATCCTTGTACATTTTCTTGGATTGAAAATTCTTTGGGAGTAGTTGGCATTTGGATTATATTTGGGAGTTGGAAGACATGAACATGGTTTGACATCAAGGAAGCATGGTGCTAGTTCATTGTGTTTCAGATACCTACCGGTACTTGAACAATGCAATTTCAATTCAAAGACGAGGCTTTCCCGGAAGGAGCATACCAATGAAATCCAGAAAAGATATAATTAATTCTTTTAACTTTGCAATGATTTTTACAAGTATTTTATATCCTTCATAGAAGAGTTAGTGCATGCATTAAAGGGCTAACTAATTTTAGTTAATTAAACAACATCATAAACTCCATGCCACAGATCTCAACATAACTTTTAATTTTTATTAAACAGATCTCAACATAACTAAGATTAAGGTACAGTATGATGGTGATGATGAATTAAAAGTTGGTTCAGAATCAGAGTTTATCATAATCCTATGTTAAATGAATCAGCAACCAAATTAACCTAATTTTAAAAGGTTTTTTTAAAGCTTTTAAAATCAAGATTTAGCAATTTACTTGACAACTTTCTCTTTCAAGGCTTTGCCTTTCATCCTACTTCATTCTAGTGTCCTGACTTGTCCAGCATAAATTAGTTTTATCTTACACACTTCGATTGTTAAATTAGGTCTTGAAATAATGCCAGAAGACTAAGAAGACAACAGACCAAGTCTTTAATAGATCAATGATGTAACATTACTATACCTGCAAATCATCTAGCTCGCCAAAGGAGAACTCTGGAATATCGATATGGCCTTGAACCATCTTCTTATCTTCTTGTATAAGCCACTCACCTGATTTTATGCAGCTTCCAGTTCAGTTACCACAGATACAAAATACGGTAGATGAAATTAGGTAGCAACTTATATTACCTGTAACTTTTAACGACAATTCATAAGTATAACCAACACGCTTCTTATTTCTTACAGTCACCGAAAAGCCTGCAAAATAAATAGAAAATAAAGATCCATGTAGGAAACATAATATAATAAGCATTGAACTCCTGTTAAATTGCCACTCCCTTTGTCCCACAAAAATTGATATGTATTCCTTTTTTGGAATGTCTCAAAAAATTTGTTATGTTTCCTTTTAAGAAAAAGTTTACCTACCTATTTTAGTTTATTGCTCACTTTTCTTTTCCCACTCAAAAAGTTGTTCTTGTCTTATATGCCTATCTTAATTTTTTATCATCAAGTCTTCTGCACGCATTAGTCTTCATGTCCAATCAAACATTATAAATTAATGTAGGATGGAGGAGTATAATGATTAGCGACACTTGATGCCGTTACTAAATGGAATAGGTGTATAAGTAGGTATGCATTAACAAGTTAGTCCTAGCAAACGTTATATGTACACTCACATCACCAGCACATTTCGTGACATCAGTAATTTCGGCGTTCCCGCTGGAGAACTCAAGGGAACCAATAGCTTTAAGCAATTCCTGGAAAATAAACGAACTTTGTGGTTTAAACATCATGAAGTAAAGAAAAAGGAAATAGGTACTGGACAGTAAAGAGTAAAACCTTTATTCTCTCACTTGACCACTTATTTAAGCTCTTTTCCTCCCAGGTTCCAGCCTTCACAAATTTTCACATAATTAGAGGTAAGTATAAAAGAAAACCAAATGATAACTATACAGATGATTAAACAAAGAAGTACATAAAAGAAAAAAAAAATGTTTGTACTATAACAAAGAAGTGTGTAATACATAATCAGGAAGAATCCATAACCACAAAAATCAATGATTTGTACTATAAAAAGCAGGAATCTTTCAAACAATAAAAATGAAAAACACCAGTGCTCGGTTATGACAAAAGAACACTTTTTTTTTGGAAATGATGTAGTAACAGACTGTTAGAATCAAGCGGAGTTCTTCCTAAAAATACAGTGTAAACAACAATTATGGATGTCAATTGGGCGGGTCAGGTCATTGGGGTTGAGCTGCTTTCGGCTGATTCGGGTTTTGGGTTCTTGGGTTTCGAGTTGCTTCTGGTCATTCGGGTTTTGGGTTGCTTCGGATTCATGCTCATGTTGGATTCCGGTCGGGTTCATTCAGGTTCGAGTTGACGTACTTTCACTTTTTGGTTACTTTGAGTTGAAGTCTGAGTAAGAGAGTCATCACACGACTACAAGAGCACCATTAACCAAAAACATAACAACTTAGATGGCGCTTTGAAGCTTCTGGTCGATGTCGACAATGAGTACGTGATATCCTCTAAGTTGCAGTTATCCAGTACTCTGCCAACGTCATTTTTTTTGTTTGTGAAGCTCTACCTAAATCAAGGTGAGTTGGATTTAAATCAAATGCAACAATGTTGAATATTAATATTCAAACCTCATTCCCTCATTCGTTTTTATGTTCGAAATCATTCCTTCGGGTCACTTCGCGTTTGGGTCATTTTAGGTTCAGTTTCGGGTTTCAGCTCATTCGTGTTTGGGTCGTTGACTTTCTTAGTCATTTCGGGTTCGGGTCGGGTCAAATATTGACACCCCTAACAACAACTTCAGTTGCCTATGAGCCTTAACTCCAACAGCTTCAGTTGGCTAAATCCTGCCAAGAAGTACAGTGCACATGACTGAATAATTCCTCATGCATAATTCTTACTCCATATACACTACCGAGGAGCCTTCTACAAAACAATGAGTAGTTAACAGTGTACAAAAGTTTACAACACTTAAGCTCAGAGTTTTTCTAAAAAAGGCAAAAATGGAAAGAACATAAATCATCGTTACACAATACCAAATGTTTCATTTGCCACGCGACAGAGTATTAGCTTTCACATGACCTTGGTTCCGAAGAAAAATGAAGTTAGAATTGAAATATTCTTGGGAAATGAATTGGACCCAACTCTCACTTGTTAGACAGCTTAAATTAATTCATTCAGATTGCACAGCTAAGGTTAGATTTTGGAAAACTAAATCCCACAACGCTAATTTTTTTTTTTTTTTTTTTATAGAAAAAAACCAACATTCAGGAGCCAAACTATAGGTTTCTAAAAACTAAAGGGGCAAATTTAAATTTTATCCAACACTTGGGGCATCTTCTCATTACCCCCTTAGTCCTGATTGGACTAATTAACAAGTGTGAATGAACTCTGATAACCGACTAAACTAATGTGGTGTTGTAACCTAAACATTATATAGTGTCACACATAATATATATACTAATCACAAGATTTATTAATCAGCTAGCGGCATCCACATGATCACACATCAACCACCACTGATATTAGCAGCTCTGAAGTTGCTGTAAAATAATTAGTGAAGAATTAAGTATTGTGAATGTTACAGCCTCGAATTTGATTGTGGTCGTAGAATAAATTAGGGCTTGTTAGAGAGAACCCTATGATCTCCATGGTTCTTCTAAGGGTACCCTGAGATTGAAGCTCATTAAGGAAAACCTTCTAATAAACTCACTCCTTTTGTGCATGTTATACATTGAATATGCAATGACCATACACTCCTCCCACGTTCCCAGCATCATGAACTATTTAGACAGCTCTTCTGACTCCTATTAAATTCTACTATCAGACATGCTTCCTTAATTGCTGCCACCAACAGTTGCCAGAAATTACACTAACACATCAACTGAAACATTGAAATAACACATACAATCCTAGTAGAACAGAACAAAGATACATAAGAAGCCAAGGCATAAATTAACAACACTGAAAGCTAATAAAACTGACTTTTCTTTTTTCCTGAAGCAACTTAAAATATATAAGTTGCCTGCTGATATCATAAATAACATGCAGGAAGCTTTCACATTTGACACATAACACTTTGTTTACTCTATTGGATTCGGCATTACAGAAATGCTTCTCACTTCCAATACTAAAACACTGTACACAGAATTGCAGGAAACTCAAGAATGAAACCAGCCACTTACTATGGTTGGATGAGGATTTGAATTTTGCAGGTTAGAATCCATAGAGCCTTTTGCTCACTGGAATTGACTTGCATGTTCTGCTTTATTTTCGCTAAAGTGACTTGCAAGTCCAATCTTTTGTGGCACAAAAAGAAAACAGTTATTTCTGAACAAGGGAACTCAGCCTTCCTAACATAAGACTCTTAATTGCATAAGAACGTTTGTGAACTTGCACTTGGTTTCTGATTTCATATTTACTGCTGCAAACTGAAGTGTGGACATTCAGACTCCAAGGCAGTGATCTAGGACCCTTTCACTGCCTAAGTTAACTATGCAGCTTTGACTTACTGGCTTTAAATACCACTTTATATATCTAGTTGAAGACATTATAAGCATACTGAGCAATATAAGCATCGTATACACTCTGTTGCAACCTAGGACTTAGCTTTATCATGTACAGCTGAATTTTACATAGACAATTTCCATACATTAAGGAGTAATACATATAAGCATGCTACAGTTGAATTTTTCTACTTTGCAATATGTCCAAAACACAGTTTCAAATGAAAACTGGGACATAAAAATCCACCTCACCTGTGACTCTTCCGTTATTTCTGACCTTTACCAACAGTGTGCACGTCAAAAGTTAGGGTATTGGTGAATCTAAAATAGAAACATCAATGGTGAAAAAGAGAGGCAAAAATAGGAATGCAAAAGCTAAGATGGCATGAAACAGAATTCAACTGATGCATCCACTCAGAAACTGAAACTGTCACAAAAGGAGAAAAAGAACAAAACACAGACACGCACAAATGCACACAAGTTATCATATGCCTACAGAAAATGAGCTGATCTCTTGTTTACTTTTGCGCTACCATCTGAAGAAATGCAAACCATATTAGGGTTCAGTAATTGTCTCCATAGCAATCATCATATCGAGGAAAAGAGCCAAAAAAAAAAAGTAACCATCGAATCGGAAATGCTCACATATCAGCGAAGAGATCCAATTGCAAGCTCTGCAGTTACCTTATTCCAAACAGAACCCAGTCCCACTGGCTGAGATTGAGCCGAGGCAATGTCCTCGGTGCTGAGCTTCTTGGGAACAGGACGAGGAGCTGCGTCCGCCGTCGCTTCCCTGACCCAATACGTGTATGAAGCTCCCTGCGGCTGCTTCTCCGGCGACGCAGCTCCTCCATTCTCCATTATTACCTCTGTATGTATAATTATTCAGCTTCTCGCGACCGTTATATTCAAATCAACCTCGAAATTCAAACAGAAAGATCGCCGGAAGAGATGAGTAGAGGAGGCGCCAACGAAACGGGAACGGACGAGCGTTCTTCAGCTCCGAACAGGTTTCAAATCGGAGATGGCCTTTATTCGGGAAGCTTCTTCCAAGTCGGAGAAAGACTGCTGCCATCATTTACTACTCTAGATGATTTACACGAAAAGTCCTTGCTTTTACATCACATTTACAATTATCACCCGTTTGTGAGAAAAGTAGGCAGCTTTAACCCCTTACCCTTTTCACTTTCTTCATTCTCACTCTCTTTGCATTTTCTTTCTTTGGATTTGTTCGATTTTTTGAATTGAAGTGGAAATGTGAACAGGCGCGGGCTCACAATTATTATTGTAATGGTAGTATTTTTTTATATAAATATAGTATAAAGATTAGTTTGAATATAAATATATAATTAAAGGACTGGCCGACATAAAAAACAAAAAGCGGAGGTTCGAGTAGTCCGTGTCGCTGCCAGCTAGTAGTCTAGAACAGAAGAAAAAGATGGGTAAATTACGTTTAGTATGTTACTATTTTATATAGTTTTCTATTTAAGTCATAAAACTTGATATTGTATCTTAAAAATCCTAAAGTTTTTGGTAAACTGTTAAAAATAGTCCTAAACATAAATTGATTTCTTAAAATATTTGAATTTGATCTCTATTTGAAATTATTATACTCTCTCCATCCCAAATTTTTTAAAACATTTGAATTTGATATCTATTTAATTTCAATTTATCTATATACTAATTTAAATGGAATTGTTTTAAAAAAAAAATCATAAAACAAGACATATTAAATTGTCAGTTATGTAAAAGTTTTAATCTATAATAGGAAATATTTGAAATATAAAATCATATATTAAATTTTAAAAACGGTGTGTTTTCAAAGTTTTAAGATAAAGATAGTATGGTTTTTTTTTTAAATAAAGCTTAAAAAACAAGAAAATTGTGCTTCACACGTAAAAAATTCTGCACCCGCCAGTGAATGTGAAGAAAATGTTTTGTATTTAATTGTAGATGTTATGTTTGTAATAAAACATTGATAGAAGAAGTGACGTGATCATTTTTTATGAAGGGTTTTTTTTTTTTTTTTGTCGTGTTTTGACTATAAAGAGCACAACTTTGAGATTTAGACGTAATTACAAATTAATATTCCCATCATTCTCCATTAATTATATCATTTAACTTTACTGTTTCAATATTTGATATTTAGTTTAATTTTTAATAAAAATAAACAGTATAAAAAAATTAAGAAAAAATATATTTAAAAAATTTAGATATCAAATTATGATTTTCATATGAATTTTTTAATTTTTAATAGAAATACAGTGAAACTGTCAAAATAAATGATATAATCTTTTAAGGACGGAGAGATTATTAGTATATACTACCTCCGTCTCTGAAAAATTGATTCATTTATTTTACTGTTTTCAAGGTATTTAATTTATGATTTATTTTCATAAATATTTTGACATATAAAGTTAAATAATTTGTATGTGTATCATAATTTGTAACATATCATTTCTAAATATAATTTTTAATTTTTTTTTTTTACTATTTATCTTAGAAAAATTTGAATCAAACACTACTACACATAATATAAAAGTTAAATTAATCAACTTTTTGAAGATGGAGGGAGTATTAGAATTTATCTATCCACACTTCGTTACGGTTTTTTTTTTAAGAAAATGAGAAGCATATCGTCCTGTAATTTCGTTAATACGAAAAATCTAACGACACTTACAAACTTGAAATCAGACCTCTACATAGAAATGAGGAGAATATGATTCAAAATTCACTTCTTGAAATTCTATGAACCTTACACAAAATGAAAAAAATGAGATCCTAGATAAAATGAAAAAATAATATATATTTTTTTCAATCTCTATTAACATTATCAATCATCTAAAAATCTCTTTTTTATAAAATCACCCTTATCACCTACAAAAAAAAATAAAAATAAATAAATAAATAAAATAACTTATACAAATATTATGAAATATAAATTCATTAATAATAATATCAACATCAATATTTTTTTAGATAACAAACTAACTCCTATACATCAATTACCTATCGAGCAACCACGAGGAAGCTCACAAATGCACAATATAAAGACTTGCACACACCCAGATTCAAGACCGGCACAGTACTTGAAAACAACAACTAAATTTTAAGCTCCAACAAACCTGCAACATACTGCACCATTTCAAAAAATACCATCGAACACCACAACATTTCTAGTTTGCACTAAATCAAGTGGCATGGCAATCAGAGGATCAGGGTACTACACTTTGATGCTAAGCGCCTAGCATTACGCTCGCACCAAAGTACATAAATCACATAAGCAAATGATAGTCAGATTTTTGGTGTATAATGTAATCAAACACGGATTCAAGTAATAACAATCAAATAAATTTATAAACATTTCATTAACCTTAATTATGTCTTATCGTAGTACAATAGCTCTAAATAAGGGATCGAATCCAAGAAAATCGGAACGTCTAGAGTATGAATATGCAGTGTGTGTTCCTAATCTACAATACAATATAATGGATAGCAGGAGAGATGATGACAATCAAGATGTGAATGTAAATGCAAGTAAGAATGTGAGTAAACGAATAGAGGGGAATGAAGACACCTATTGTGAAGTTCAATCATGGGTTCTCCAAGTGCATCGTGCGTCCTAAAGATCATGCTTGTGCTACTAATCTTGCGTCCTAGAGGTAGGCCATCTCTAACTCCACCAATCGACAATAGAGGTTAACTCTAACTCTCTGCAATCAATCATCCAATCCGCTAGGATCGAAACCTAAGGTATTCGATATCATAGACACACATACAACAAAAACTACCACAAATTACTAAGAGACATGAAATTCTAACTACCGCATCTAAATTCATACATCAATTCAGCGAGGGATCATACAAGCAATTTTCTTTTCATGTTCGAGGTGATTTACTACAACTGTGTCGCCTCTCTCTCGAGCAAGCAACATTGTCATAACTAGAGTGAGCTTAACCACTCTCGTGGTCCAAGACTCGCTCATGAGATTTTCACCAATTAACTTTTTAAGGTATTCTCTAACTCTTGGACAATTAATCTATCAATTTCTCAAATGTTGTGCTGATTAAATTCCTCTCAAACATTTAATCAAACATCTAGAAGAGTAAATATGAACAAGTACCTCATCAATCGTACCACACATGACAGAAGTGCTCAGAATCGATAT
>JBBYHH010070746.1:0-15575 GCA_038382905.1 Daphne laureola
GAAGGTTGAAGATGAAGTGTGAAGAAATGGTTTTGTCTCAGTTTTTCATGTTTTAAGCCTCGACCAAAATTCCTGCCCAGGGTACCAGGCGATTGCCTGGCATTTTACCCGGTCGCCTAGCCCGTCGCCTGGCTCCCTGGCCTTTGTCATCCAGGGGTCAGGCGATCGCCTGCCAAAGGCTCCACTCGCCTGGCCGGTCGCCTGAAGTCCTGTCCATTTCATCTCAGGGGTCATGCGATCGCCTGCCAGTGATTCCGTTTGCCTGGCCGGTTGCCTGAACCACTGCCCATTTTCTTCTTTGGGGGTCAGGCAATCGGCTGCCAGGAGCTTCACTCACCTAGCCGGTCATCTGATCCCCTTCCCTTTTCTGATTTCCATTTTTGAATCTCAGGCGATCGCCTACCCTTTGGAGTGCGTCGCCTGGGGTTTCGCCTGGACACCCGAAAGCCTGTATAACCTATTTCCTTCCCACACACTTAACCAAAACACTTAAAATACCATTAACCACTAACCCATTATACAATCAACATTAGTAAACAATATCCATAACCTGAAATATAGTTCAAACTAAGAAATAATTGTAACCACGTACCTTTCTCCCAATTTAACTCCTGCAACAACTTGCCCGTCGGCCACTCTACGCCGGATAAACCTTACTGGACTTTGGTGATTGTAACATATATTGTTCTGACATTGTTATTGTAGGTTATCATGAATAAAACCTTTATTTATACCTACACCCTTACTGAGTTCTCTCAGGAACTCACCCCCTTACTTTATATATTTCAGAAGCGTCTGGTTCTGGGCCTACGGAGTAGTACCGCTCGGACGTTAGTTATTTTGTACCTTAGGTACAATAGCTCCCTCAGTGTTCTGTATTCATGGTTTGAGTATCGGGGGTGGACCGAGGGGAAACGGTATTGAAAGATTATGGTCTGTTAATGGAAAGCAATAGCATTTCTGTACAAGGGTTATGGGTATTGATTGGTAACTATCTGAAAGAGTACATTAAGATTGTTACTAATGGTTTTTTCTTCTGTACATTATCGCAGTTAGCAGCAGGAGTAATTGAGCCATGCTTCTTGTCAGAATTTGGTTGACCCGACACCCGGATAGCGTATGTACTTATTGGCAGCTTTGTAGAAGCTCTGTAGCATAGGTTGCACGATCATATAGACATTGGAAGTTCTGCTTTGGATTGTCCTTGTTGTACATTGATATTTTGAGGATCTCTATATGCAGTAAATTCCATGTTGTTTGTTATGTCTGTTTATTTATCGGGAAGTGCTTGCCTGAGGCAACCTTCTTTCGGAGTTTCTAGTCTGAGCAGAGCTCAGTATATCTGTTATTGTATGAGAATTCTGTTTTGCGGGAACAGGGAATGCATAAAAGCTATGTTATAGAATTCTGTAAGCAGGGACCTGAACGTGATTTAAACCCACACTAAGTGCTGCGCATTATAAGATTAATCATTTAGCTCACTGCCGCCCCTCCGACCCCTCGATTACTTCCCACCGGGCTGTGTAGCGTGGTGGTGGGGTGACACTGCATGTCACTACAAACTCCCAGACAATGGGGACGATGATGCATCAAATAACGGTAATAAAAAGACCAAATGCCTGAATTATAGGAGCAAAATTCCCAGTACAAAAGTATCAAACGGAATGGCCAAATCCTAACCCCTCTGGGTTATGGCCCCTCAATGATCCCACCTGGAACAGATCAATCTGATGATGAGGTGTGAGGGGTAATGAGTTGCATCCCGCAAATACCTCTCGTACCATGCCACAACATGTGGACCATATCCAGACAGAATGGAGTTCAAACTCTCATGCGATGTCACAAGGCCAGCCATATCAGACTCTCAGTCTCGGAGTTTCAAAAAACCGAACATACCGCACTCATCTCGAAAGGTATTACGTCCACAAACTAAGATCAGTAACCTGATGCTGATTTTGGATGTCTTTAACAATCACCGACCTTAACTTATGCATGCGGAACATCACCAACTGATGTATTTCATATCAGGAATATGTACTACAAAATTTTCCCTCGCCGGCAGTACAAGTGGTGCAACAACCACACTCACTGATGAATCACTAACACGTGTGATGTCAATCCTTGACAAACCACTGACACGTGTTGGAAGATTGACCTTTTTGACAGAGATTAACGCATACTTTCGTAACATCCCGAGGTCAAATTTGAGGGGTCCACAAATAGAGCAGCCCGGCCAGGGCCTCGATGAGAATGTCGTTCTCTATGTCTTATTGCCTGATCACACCGGTCTGCTGAAATAAGCGACCCTTGAACTTGTTCAAAAGATCGTTCTTCTGAAGCTCTACCAGCAGCATCCTCTCCCGCTCCTCATTGCGGATGGCGCACCACTTCTCTAGTTCTTCAACAAGGTGCGGCAGTCACTGATTCTCAGCCATTAGCCAGCTACGCTCAGCATCCACACTCAGTAAGGCTTGCGCTTGGACGGCATCATGAGAGTTGGAAAACTTAAGGAACTCATTAAACTCTTCCGCCGCCGCATAGATCTTTACAGGAGACTGCAAGAAGAATGAGTCAATAACGCATTGAAGCAATAACACTCAAATAAACAACTGTTTGCATAACACCTACCCTCAACTACAAGGTCGTGGCATCACAAAAGCCCTACCCAGGAGACTCTAGAGACTGCCATATCAGCTCACGATCGTGGGCTGTGCAAAGACCTTACAGGCAGCTGGCCAAAGTCTTCTCCCCGCTTTCTAAAAGCAACGAGTCATTGAACAATAATAAGATGGGGTCCCAGGCCTTCGTAATATCACACCTCTCCTCATAAAAGGTCTCCAGGCTCTGGGCCTTATGCGTATTGAGAAAGGCAGCAGGGTCTGCAAAGAGGCTGGGCTCGCGAGACCTCAGAGATTTCTTCTCCAAATAATGAGACAAAACGCCTACCTCCAAAAGCTCATCGCGAGGATGGACCAGGTCCATGATCAAGGGTCGCCCAGGAAACCATCCATCATCGCCTGCAGCAAGGACAACCTTTAGAATGAAAATGCGTGAGATATAACAACACCAATAATAACAATACTTACCAATCACAGCTGCTCACGCAGGCGAGTTGAGCTCAGACCAGCCAGAGGCGTTGCCACCGGGACCGGCTTATCCCATCCAGATGCCACATTTCCTACCTCCCAAGAAACTGGTAGGGACAAAGCTGGGTCATAGGAAAGGACGGCCGAATCCACAATTGTAATGCCACCGCCTCCCTCGATAGTTATTTCCTTGGGATCACCCTATCTAGGAACAGAAGCTGCAGCCACTAGCGCCTCCTCCGCCGAACCTACAACATCGACTGGAGCAGCAGAACTGGTTGGAGTGGGCTCCGCCGGGCAACCCATAAAACCACTACGGGAGCCTGCGCCTGTTACACTCACAGGCCCAATTGTTTTGAGCCGGAGGGCTAGCAGAAGAGCCCCAACAGAAACCTTAAGCCTCGCCTGAGGAGTCACAATGGCAGCTGTCGATATTACAGCCTCGGAGATGACTCCAGGATTGAGAGACACCACTATGGCCTTGGGGCCAACATCAACAATCGAAGGCGCCAGCAATGCACTAACGGCCGAGCCAGTGGCAAAGGCAACCACACATTTATCAGTTACTGGATGAGAGGCCTACATGGAATGCAGGGCTAGCGTAGATAGCAGGCCTCCAGTCACCGCAGGGGGGCCAGACTCTCGATCATAGTGCCGATCAAAATCACCCTCACTGAGAAGACGCGGCGGCTAGGCTGAGACGGTGAAGATTGTTTAGCAGAAACTCTCTGTTTCTTAGCCTCACCCAAAACTGGACCCCCTGAAAAACCAGGTCCGCATTTCTGAGAAATGTACTTTCACCGCATTACGCGCAACAAGTCTCAGCCAGTCCATCTCAGCATCCGCACGCGGGGGGTCATCTTTAGCACAAACGAGTTAGAGTACGTTCAAACAGAAAAAAAATAATATGAAACTCAACCGACATACCTCTGGGACCCTCGAGGGTAGCAAATAGGGAGTCAACTACGGTCATACACTGTGCAGGCACCACCCTTCATGCGGAGGGGGGACAGATTGGTCAATAAGGTGCCCGGTACTCATCCCAGCCCATCGTAGAGCCACCTCATCCAGCTGATCCAACTCAAAGGGAAACAGCCCATCGTAAGACTTTCAGATAGATACATCCTCAAGCCAACTCAGGATGGTAACATACACCTGCCACCTTCTGCCCTCGAGGTTCAGTGAGGGCCTAGAAGCCTCTGCCTGCGTAGGCCCAACATTCATAGTGGTTGGGAACTTCCACTCAGGCCGGCGAAGGATAAAGAAAAAGTTTTATACCAATCATGAAACGATCGAAGGGGAACCAAGAAGCTAACAAAATTGTTAGCCCCCATATTGATGAAACTAACATGAAAACATTGACCCTCAGGATGAAGATCCAGCCGGTAGAAGTGAAGGAAAACATTTGTGAAGGTGTCTACACCAGCCATCTTGCAGGCAACCGTAAATACGGCAATATGCCCAAAAATGTTAGGCCCTAGATGTGAGGGTAGAACACGCCACCAAGCGCATACGTCCTGCGTAATCCGAGGAATGGGCACCTTAAGCCGACGGAGAGCTTCGGCATGAAGAGACATACAACATCCCTGGCCTTAGTCTCCTACATTAACGGAAGATTGTCCACCTTAAGGATGCCAGTCCTCGTTAAGCGAGCCTGTACAACTTCCCTGGGCCATGAGCATGTCCAAAGGTCAGAGCCAAGCTTTTCACTAGAAAGACTGGTTCGTTCGATTAGGGAAATCACAGTGCAGGCAACCTCTTTGGGACCCATATCAACGAGAAGCCCACAGCGAGCAAAATGATGAACAAAGCCAAACAACAATGGAAGAACCTCGGTTAAACACCATAGCTGCACATCCAAATCACCACCACCGGCCAACCTACGGAGCAAGGCAATCGAAACCAAAATAGGCGAAAGAAGAGCACCGTACTAAGACCAGAATCCGAGAGTAAGAGGAACAGTTTACTAGAAAAACAATGAGCAGAAGAGGGGAAGCGAAGGTATGAAGTACAAGGGATGTGAAAAGTGTGAAGCCTGTTCAGAGAAAAACCATTTTTTAAGGGGAGTTCAAAATTCAAAAAAGCACTCGAGAAGCCCAATCGCCATTAACTCTCAGCCGTACACATGTACAGATATCTTGGAAATGGCGCATGATATGATACGGTGATGCTTCCCCTGCCACCACACGTGATCAGTAGCAGTCTACGACACGGAGTATAGGACCCTACCTATACTCCACCTATGGGAAGGGGCTCCTTGGTACACTATCCAAGCATGTGCCTTGGCAGGACTCGTACAAGACAAGGCCTGCCTGCTTAGCATATAGCCACTCTAAGGCCCTGCATACGGCAAAAGGCAATGTCTGAGTCCAGGCAACGAGAAGGTCGATGTCCTATGCACGGGTGCACGGTCACGTGAGAGCAATGTTTGCGCGCGTGCTGAAGGTGAAGCCCCTTTGTATAGTGAAAGACATGGCCAGCCACGTCTCTGCCCATGAACCCCACGTCCTTGGTAAACCGTCACCCACTCCCAGGCCACTACACCACCCACGAGCGGACAAGCGTGGGATAAACCGCCCATCACTCCTAGTCATGGGGGGTTAACCGCTAGGTCTGAGTCTTATATAAAGGAAGGTCCGGAAGAGTTGAAGGTATGATATTCTCTCTAATAAAATACTATTAAGTCCTTGACCTTGAACTGACTTGAGTATCGGAGCGTGCTTCCTAGGTCACAACCTCGGGTCTTTTGCAGGTTTGGACTCACTACCGGAGGAGTATCAGAAGTATGAAGTCACAGTATCCAGATAGCCAAAATCTAGGATATCAACATGATTTATTGAATGACTTCTAGACAGGGTCCCAGACCCTAATCCTCGAATTACCATCATAAGGTAAAAAGTGTCGAAACGGAAGTAATTTCGTGCCGAAGTAAGCCACTAACACATTCAGAGATTTGAGGATTATAATGGTACACTTCCTCTCCCTGAACAGACTACAGATCAAAAGTATTTAACTTAATAGTGTGCTCCCAAAGAATAAATCCTATTCAGATCTTTGACCACAAATTCTGGCCCAAACTTACCAACCACGCTTCCACTGCACAACTCTAACCTCAGTCTGATTGGTATCTGACAGATAACTAGTATACAAACCCTAAAACTTGGCACATCCGGTGTGCCTGAATCTGCGGGCACTGTGAATCTAAGAATCTATCAAACTGACCTAACGACATCTTTTTCCAATTAACTCTCTCACTAACCTAACATACTCAAACCACCATCTGCGGCTGTTCGGCGGGAGTGGTAGTTTAGACTACCATCCAGAGCCTCTCAGTGGTGTCCCGATCTGAGGATGCATCTCGTTGCACCCTGAGTCAACTTTCAGTATTCCAACCCGACAATCACAAACACTACCACGCCCTAGCACTAACCGGTACTCACTAACGTCCACCAAACTAATTTTGAAAGTGGTACTGATCTTTGTCGTAGTCTCACACTTATTCTGATATCTTAGAGCTGATATAAAATATCAACGCTCTTCACCGGGTCATTTTGTCCTTCCAGACATATTTGAGGGATATATCCAAGTCACCAAGTGTCCCTATGTATTTGTTCCTTGTATAAATATCCTTACCTCTGGCTCTTGGTACCAAGTTGTTGCAGAATGTGTTAGATCCGATAGACATATCTTCTTCTCGGTAGCCTGGCATATCTCAGTAACATCATAGTATGGTACCGAACGGTACATAACAGAGATCCTAGGCGGCATGCCCGAGGTAGTACCCAAGGACCGTTGACACACAGTTCTTGATCACAGAAGATTGATGCACAGATCTTCTATACATCTTGTCTCACTCAAGCCTGTAATCTGTGACAGACATACTCATCTGGGTTAGATTGCTGAACTCAACCTGATGATGATCTTCGAAAGCATAACCAACCCACCTTTGATGAAAGAGATGGGAGAACTCCTCCCATCTCATACCAGGATCTCGCCGACCCCACTTAACAAATCTTGCTCTCCTGGAGCTAAACTCTCCCTTCCACTAGTGGTATGCCCAATCTCGAAGGTTGAAGGTGGCTAAAGAGACCATCTCCTCAGAAGGGAAGTCCAGCCTCCCTAATAGACGGTCCATGTTCATGAACTAGGACGCATCCACCTGCGGCCCTCCCTTGCTGAAGAAATTTGGAGAACCTAGGCGCTGAAAGCACTCTATGATCATAAGTCCATCTGGACCTATGACATGCTCCACTCGGGGCCTCTGGGGCTCCCAGAAATCATCTCCTTCCTCTTCTTGATCCCCTGTCAGATCAGTCTAGTAAAGTCACCACCCCTCTCCAGCCGGCATGGCGGAAGTGTATTAAACGGTGCCGGAGGCAATGGTGACGGTGGAATAGAACTTCTCTTCGACTTGTGGAACCTAAAACCTGGAAAATTTGAAAAAGTTTCTAAACTTATTATTTCTAACGTGTTACTTAGGTTTAAGGCGTTCTAGTTTCTTAATGCCTAAACCTGCATCCGGAAAATACATTAGTGGTTTTCACAGAATATTGCGCGATAATAAGATTAAGTGTTCATATATATCAGACCAGAACTACCACCCACTTCGTTGGATACGTAGTTCCGTAATATACCAAAATAATAATAATACAGTCATCCGATGTAAATGCATGCATACTAGTCCTACAGAGCTATAATTACAAAAACTAGAAACGTACTTGCTCGCGGGGTCGGTCGACACAAACCCAAACGATCACCGTAAGGTACCGCTGATGTTGTAACATACCAAAGAAAGTTAACCGTTAGTTCTTTAACATAACTTATTTGGAATACCTTATCCTCATCTTGACCTTATTGAGACTACCCTGAAACTTAACCAAATCTAATCGAGGAGCGAGAATTACCTGCGGTAATCAAAATATAGCCAACTAGATGGACTAACACGCTGGCTGCTGCCCGGAAGCTCCTGAAAAGAATAATATAAGGGGTGAGTCTTCGAAAGGTATTCAGTAAGGGCTGGGGTAAGATTAGCAGATAAAATACGCGGAACCTGCAAAAGAGGTTAGCATATAACACAACATATGTATATATATAGATACTACTAAATATGCGCATGGTACCAGCGAAGGGGCGTACGTTCCCCACATAACATAACATGACCGTCGTAAGTAACAATCTGATCATTTTGATCAGACGAGAGGCAGAACATAAGCATAACATGTGTTGGTGCAGCCAGGAAGCATAGAACCTGCATACTATTAATCTTACCGTAGAACCAATTTCGGGATGTCGTAAGGTGTGACCCATACCGTCGATCCGAGATCCGGCCGTTAACTAACCTAATATGCATAAACAAATCCCAGAATGTATATTAAGAAAGTTAAATCCCCTTACGTGGAAATTCAGATTCTGACGTGGACGTGCCCGCAATAATCCCGCAGAATAATCCCGTACTATCAGAAGCTATCCCGATATCCAAAACATGTAGAATCTTAGTTTTTACCTAAAATTCATTACTTATAATACTTTATCAAATATCATAACCTTTATCCTTGAACTTTATCCAAAAGTTCACTTTTATCCATAACTTAGAAAGTGATATTTTTCACTTAAAAAGTCAACCACTTTATTCCTTAACCTTAAAACGAAACTTATCCAGTTTATTTCGATAATTAAACTTTAAGTCCCTAACCTTTTTAAAAACTTACAAATTTGGACCACAACTTCACAAAATGCAAAATTTACCTAAAAGCGTGAAATTCCTTATTTTCCTTACTTTTCACTTACTTAGTGAAATTTCCTTTAATCTTAATCAAAATTACACAAATTACCCAAACTTTCTCCAAAAGTGCAATTTGACCCAAAACTTTTATAAAGTTACAAAAATTCCATTTTTGTTAACATTTTCAACCCAAATATTTAAAACACCAACAAATGATCAATTTTCCATATTTTTTGCTTAAAGGCCGAAACTTTCGGCCCTTCTCCATTTTGACCCTAAACCTTTCAAAAGTGTCATTTTTCATACTTAAACTTTATTTCCTTAACCAATTTACTAAATAAATTCATAAAATGACACTTTTTCCATAAAACTCCAATTTACCAAGAATTACCACAAACTTTCAGTTTTGGCCAAATTTTCGGCTCATTTCCAATTCAACCTTAAACTTCATCCATCTTGCCATTTTAGCCCTTAAACTTTCTTTTCTTCACCAAAACACCATTTAACCAATACTTTAACAACCAAAATCATCACAAAACTTACCCCAAGAATTCAACCTCTTCACGATTCTTCCAAAAATGATTTTCCAATTCAATCCATAACTTTAAATCATCACAAACATCAACATAACATCATTTCTTCATCAAAATTCAACCAACGTCAACATGCATTTTCTACCCTTAATTTCGGCCTCATGCTTAAATGCCTCATCCTTCATGCTTCTCATAATCATCCAAGCATAAAACATGTCATTATATATCCAAGAAAATCATACAAAAATGCTTTCATCACAACTCGAAGAATATGATTTTTCCATCAACCAAAAATGATGATAAATTCAAATCATGCCAAGAACTTCATCTCATAAACTTAGTAGTTTGCTTACCTTGAGAAGATGAAGAGATGAGTTGCAGAAAATCACTAGAAATTGCTCCTTAATTTCGGCTTCAACCAAAGAAATGGAGGAAGGATTATTTCCAAAATTCTAATAATTAGAACTTGAATAATAAACTAAACAACCACCCTTACCTCTTTAATCCTTGAATAAACTTGATCTAGAAGCTTGGATGGTGAAGAAATTGGATGGAAATCACCAATGGTGGCCTCTCAATATTCAACCGAATATTTGGGTGAGAGAGTATTTGTGTTTTGTCTTACCTTTTCTTACTAACTCTTAGCCTTATATCTTACTAACTTGAATTTCCTTTTATTTTCTTTGTAAATATCTCTAGGATAATTCCAACCATTATCTACTTCCATCTCATTCACCACCTTTAGATAGGATTACATCTAAGATTTCCTCCCTTAGATGGATGACACTTGGAATCCACCAAACTCTTATTTTTTAATTCCATTTTTCCTAATTTCATTCTCTTACCAAAATTCCTTTCTACTTAAGCCCATTAGCCAATTGCCAACTTAAGGCCCAAATGGGCTCTAAAACCGCCGGCCCCCTTGTGAAAGGCCTAACATATAATTTTTCAATATTTTCCCAAAGTTGACCATTTTGCAATCCGAATCCAATTTTTTGCAAAATGGCCTGAGACTCTTGAAATGTTGTACATTACTAAAATTTCATATAATAGCCTCCAAATAACTCCTCGAGACATTTAATTCATTCAACAACATCACAATTACACATAATTCCAAGTCCCAAAAAATTTCATAATCAAATTTTGGTAAAATTACATCGGAAATCATGGTTCGTCCAGGGTGGGTGTAACACAAGTTGGACCGAATCTCTATAAATATTTGTGTCATTTACATTACTTACATTTCTTAACTGTGCAGTTCATCAATGCGTTGATACCTTGCCTTTGCAAGTGGTTTTCAAAATCACTCTTATCAACGTGTTGATAAAGGGTTTTCAAGAGTTTTATTTTCAAAACTAAAAGTGTTTTAAATATATTTTAAATCTAATTTACCCCCTCTTGGCCATTTATGGATCTTCATTGACATCAAGTGAATTTGAATGACTGATGATGAAAGGATTTGTGCTTTACCAATTGATATTTGAGGTTGAAAGGCACTTTGTAAACTTTGATTTCTCAATTGGAAGTACTGAAGAAGTTTGAGGCAGGGGAGGAATAGCGGAGTGCCGCGCAACCTTTCTTCTGCACAAGCTGCTGTCGCTTGTGCCTTGCGTGCAAGCTTGTCATGGGTCATGATCCACGCAAGGTAATGGCCGGTGCACTAGATTCTGTCTTGCAATGCTTCCGTGCAAACATACAATTTGCTCCTAGATGTCCGTGCATTTTACCTTGTGTATTAGCCATCTCCCACCAGTTGCTTATGCACGACTAGAAAACAAAGCTCTAGAGGTCCGCGCAAAATTGGTAGCGCAAGGAGACTACCACATGTAGCTTCCGTCCAGAGCAAAACTTCAACTCATCCTCCGCCATCTTTCACGCGCGTCTGCGTGAAAACTTTCGTGCGAGTTCCTTTGCCTCTTCTACATTTCTGTTCTTTACTTCTTTCTTCAACCTTCATCTACAATGGCCTTCCCCCATCTTTAACCTTCATTTTCAAGCCTTTGTTCCTGCAAGTAACAACTCAGAATGTATCAATCTTATTATTGAAATAAAACTTAAAACAAACTTGAACACTTTAACGTTGGGATGCCTCCCACAAGTGCCACATTTATGGCCTTTGGCTAGACATTGTTAGGTGATCTCAAGTGGGTTCTTTAGTGGGAAGAACCATACTCCCAATGACATTGGTTTTCTTGAATGGTACGAAGGATCTCTCCACTCTCCAAGTCTTGTCTTTCACCTTTAAAATGTAAGTTAGCTTGATGTTCTTGAGATCTTCTTGTAGATAAGTCCTTGGCCTCCCAGCAGCCCCTTGTCCTCTCTTCTTCACCTTAGAAGAGGCTTTTGCCTTGCACTTGGTGCTCTCAAAGTCAGAATTTAACACCTTTGGATCTTCAACCACATTTTCGGCCTTGATCTTCTCCATTGAAGCTTCCTTGATGGATTACACTTGTTCAAATACCTTGGTAAGGGGGTGGACAACCCTGACCCCCTCAAGGTTCACATCATCTTAAGCTCTAATGCTGACTTTTCATCCAAATATAGAGCATCTATCACTTCCTCCCCTATCCTCCATCATCTTTCTTTCTTCAAACTCTAATTTCAGCAAAGCATATTTCTTTATTTGTTTTCTCACCCTTAATTCATATTGGTCCATTATGAAACACTATACTAGTTCTCAATGGGAGACATTAGTAGCGTCTTCAAGGTTGATCTTTACTTCTTCATCTGTAACTCTTAGGGTGATAACTGTCTTCTCCACATCTATCATGGCCTTCCTGGTGGCCAAGAAGGGTCTTCTAAAGATGATTGACATTCTTAAATCCTCTTCCATAACTAGGACTAAAAAGTCTATCAGGAAATAGAATCCTCCCACCTTAACTATGACATCCTCTAAAATCCCCCTTGGGTAGATGCAAGAACGGTCTGCAAGTTGTAGACAAATGAAAATAGGCTTCACTTCTCCCTAACCAACCTTCTTACATACTAACCATGGCATCAAATTGATGATTGATCCAAGGTCGCATAGAGCTTTGTCACAATGAAAGGGGCCAATGTCTTACGGTATTGTGAAACTCCCCGGATCCTATAATTGTTTAGGGTAACTTGCGTTAGATCACCACACTTGCTTCTTTGTTCATTAAGATCAGTTTATTGTCCATAAACCTCCTCTTATTTGTGATTAAATCCTTCAAAAACTTAGCATATTTTGACATCTCCTTAATAGCTTCTAATAAGGGAAGGTTGATTTCAACCTTCTTGAAAACTTCTAAAAGCTTCCTAAAATGTGCCTCATCATGCTTCCTCTTCAATATTTCTAGGAAGGGGATTTCTAACTGTGTCCTTCTTTTCCCCATTATTTTGAGCCTCAAAATCATTTTTAGGCTCCTCTATGTCACTATTCACAACATTAGTCATTTTCTCAGATTTGTCCAAATTCTCATCTTTCTCTCCCTTTTCTTCAACTAGGGGCTTCCGAACTTCCTATCCACTCCTTAAAGTGATGGCCTTGCAATATTCAAGAGGATTGACTTCAGTGTCACTTGGGAATTTTCCTTTGTTCAACTTTCAATGAAGTGGCCAATTGTTCCACTTGAGTCTCAAGATTATGGATGGAGGCCCTTGAATTTGACATCTCCCTATCAAGCTTCTTCTCCATGTCATCAAACCTTGTATCATGCTTGTGAAGATTTTAGGATCTTGATAACATTCTTTTCATGTTAATACATCATACATGCGCCACTAGCATGTCACATGATATCATATCATACATATGCAAACATATTCCATATAGTAGTAATCTAAGTCATAACACAATGTATTTATCAAATCATGCCTCATGTGTATCTCATATCACATAGATATAAGCATATCATAAACTAGAAGGGAAGAGGGAAGAATGAGTACCTTGCACCAGGAAAACAGCTTAAGGAACCAAGAGTTCCTTGCTCCTAAACTTCACTTGAGAGGGCGGATTATAGAGCTCCTCATTGGAGGTGGATTAGAGATAAATAATCTCTAATGTGGTTTCACCCACAAAACTCTAAAAGAATGCTTACTAATTAACCTTAAGAGGGATAGAATTATAGAGGGCAATGTTGCCAAGGGATGAGGAGAAAATGGCGCCACTACGTTGTATTTATAGGCAATAAGGGGTGGCCAATGGCAACCCTTAAATGCCAAATTGGTTCCACCTTCACTAAGGGGCACCCTTGGCCTCTTTTCAGCATTGATAGGCACCCCTTAAAGGCCGGCCTTCCTTGGCTCCTTCATTGCCAAGAAGGCATGCTGCCAATTGACCAAGGGGTCCCTCCTCTTGGCCGAAACATCACCATGTATGGGTGAAAGGGTGAACCCTTCTATGAAAAGTTATCCCCTTTCACCAAGAGACACATCTCTTGCCAAAAGGTGCCATATTATATTTTCATACAAGGAGTAAGAGTGAGCTTATATAAAGCTAACTCATAAAGTCATTTTCACATCTTGAACTCACATGAGCTCAAACTAAGCTCACCTTGTGCTTATATACTCTTCTACTTCATAACTAGCTCACATGAGCTCAAGTTAGCTTCCATATGCTAACTTGAGCTGGGGTTAGCTGCTTTTAGCTAACATAAGCTAGTGTAAGCTAGTTCTAGCTAACATGAGCTAAAGTCTAGCTAACTATAGCTACTTATAGATGGAGTGAGCTGACTTTGAGCTGAGTCCAGCTACTTCTAGCTAAAGTGAGTTCACTTTAGCTACTTCTCGCTAGAGTGAGCTTGAGTGGAGCTAAGTTTAGCTACTCTCAGCTTCTGTGAGATGGAGTTGAGCTAAGACAAGTCAATTCTAGCTATGTTTAGCTAGAGTGAGCTCAACTTAAGCTATGTCTAGCTATTTCTATCTAGAGTGAGCTGAAGTTGAGCTGGTTCCAGTTACTTTGTGGTGGAATGAGCTAAAGTCAAGTTACTACCAACTCCTGTGAGCTGGAGTGAGTTGACTTGAGCTATGTCCAGCTACATTTAGCTGGAGTTAAGCTAATGTAAGGTACTTTTATCTGACCATGAGCTGAGGCGAGCTAAGTTCAGCTACTTCTAGTTGAGATGAGCTAAGGTGAACTACTCCTAACTGACCTTGAGCTCCAACTTAGCTGTGATGAGCTAAGTTCAACTACTTCTAGCAGATGTGAGCTAAAGTGAGATACTTCTAGCTAACTTTGAGCTCCCACTTAGCTCTATAAGCTCAAGTACCATCTCAAAAGTATCTTGGTGTGCCAAGAATTCCAACAAACTCCCACTCATACTAAGATGCTTTCAAGCACAAGCCCTCACTCGAAACAAAGTTCTCCCAATCATAATTAAAGCATATCTTAATAAATAGAGTTGTAAGTGTGACTCCAAGGAAAGCACATCAAGTCTCTCCCAATGAGGTTGTTAGACTCTCAATGAAAGATTGTCCTCTCTTATATCACTTGAAAATTTCAAGTGCACATGTGTTTTGTTTCAACTTACTTAAAACATACTTGACCTCATCAAGTAATGCCTTTTCAGACCCCAGACACATGATCTTCCTTCTTAATCACAATCAGTTTCTTTTAACATTCATGATTGTATTAAGTGTTGAGTACTCATCAAAATTACCCCTAAATTCTATCATTTCATATTGCACTAATGCAGTATGTGAGCTCAAGGTTAAATTATGGGTATGTACTGATAATTTTAGATCTTTCATGGTCTCTTTATACGTCATATGCATGTGAATTAACTCATATAAATTCTGAGATTCATAGCATGATGTCTTTGTATAATCATGCCTATTCGTATCCGTGAAGAAGAAAAGATGAGAAGAACAGATGAGGAAGGGGAGAAGAAATACGTACCTCGTACCTAGGAGAAATTTTTGCCTCTTCTTCTCGGATCTTCAAATTCTTTAGTAATTATTCAAGACTGGATTGCATGTGCATGAAATAAGACTATTGGTATTGAATAAACACAAAAAAATGTCCACTTGAAATGCTCTACGAAGCACCTTAGTTTCGGCCCAAAATGAAGAGAGAAAAGGGAAGTGATTAATAGTGTAAGAGTGTGTGTGGAGGGCAGCCTCCTCATCCTTTTATAGATGAGAGGGGAGGTGGTTGGGAGGTTGTAACTCCCTCTCAAGGCCGAAAATACACGTACTTTCGGCCTTAGGGAGGTTACTTCCTACCTTGCCCCCTTATAAGGCTAAATACAAGGTAACCTCTAAGTAACAAACCCA
>JBBYHH010070967.1:0-15574 GCA_038382905.1 Daphne laureola
TTATTTTACAATATCTTTAATATTTATATATAAAATGCTTAATGTTTATATTTTATGTGTTTGTGCATATATGATTTGAAAATTTTCAAAACTTGTCTGATATAAAGTACAATGTTGTGGTTTAGTTTTGTTTCTTTCTAAATTTCCTTTTAATGATCAAGAAATTATCTGCAATTTGAATGATTGAGAAATTAAAGATATTTTTGAAATTTGTTTCAAACAAATTTAACATCTAACAAAAAAGAACCCAATGTATCAGACAAAATAAATTTTACATCGGTCTATAAACATGAAAAATTGAGACAAGACATATTTTTTAAAGATAAATGTTGGATCGAAGAGAGAATGATGTTGGACAATAAAGAACAATCATCTTGATCAATAGTTGATTTATGTGTCGTCTGCACCAGGTATGAGGCGATATGCTACTAGGACTAGTAGATGTCAATAAATCGTTCATTTTCAATGTTTGTGATCCGGAAATTGCAGGGTTTGGACTACTGTCTTCACATATTTCATCAGCCGTGCATGAAAAATCTCAAAAAATAACACCTACATATATCGGACAAAATGATTATAATTTCAGACTATTGGTATGTCATTCATCAAACAACCTCATTTGTTTGCAAAAGTCAAGAAAAAAATGGACCTCCACATAAGTAAAATCATTAGGCAATTTCTCTAATACATTAAACAATCTTCATTAATTCACAAAAGAAAATAAAAAACCTGACATCAAGAATTATGATATCATCTCACAATTTCACCAGAATATCACACAATCCAAGTTACTTTGGGATATGAAGAAACTGAAAAAAGGAAGTAAAAAATTTAAAAAAGTCAGGACCTCCACAAAAAGAAAGTATCAGACAATTTATTTACAACATAAAAAAATCAGCATTAATTTGGAAATGAAACAAATAATAGTAATTAAAGCAAAGGTCCTCCACATAAATGAAATTATCAGACAATTTCTCTACTACATCAGACAATCCTCTATTAGCTTACAAAAAAATAAAAAGAAATAACTAGACACTCCTGTAATACTGTATCATTAGACAATTTAACCAAAACACCAGATAATCCATGTTAGTTTAAGAAATAATAAACAAAAAAAAAATATCAGACTACGACTGTAACAAATTTCAGACAATCTACAATAACAAATTGAAATAAAAATAGCTCATATATAACTTCACACGAATGCTTAATTTTTTTAAATCAAACACATTTTTATAAATGCTACACTTTAGACAATTAACTCATTATATCAGACAATTTTTATTAAAACTCAAACAAATGCTACATTTTTTTAGACAATTTCTAATTAATATCATCTGGAACAAATGCCAACAATTCTCAATTTATAAATATTTAATAATTTATACAATCAACTCATAATGTGAGACAATTTTGTTCAAACATATAACAATGCTATCAATCCCCAGACTAAACGCATCTTAAGGCATTGCCCCTCACATCACCATCTGAAGGCAGCAGATCAGAGGGCAGCAGTTCATCGGTGAAACGAGTTGCGACCCAAAGCTACCGTTGGCGGTGACAAACTCCGCTTCAATTTCACGGACAAAAATTCCCAACTATCACACAAAGATCTATCATGAAATTCTAATAAAAAACAATCTGCACAATGACACCCAACCCGGATTTACAGACGCCGGTGACGGACGTCGTTTCGGAGGCGGCGAGAACAAAAGAGTAGACCGGACCACTAGCAATTGCACCGCCACGTAATCAGCAGGACCACCGTCTGCTTGCCCCACTAGACGTCGGAAAGTAGCCTTGTTGTTGATGGGAAATTGACTGTCGATTGCAGACGCCGACGATTCTTGTTACAGAGGTTGAAATTGCGTGAGGGTCTCATACGATGGGAAAAAAAAAAGAACGCACAAAAAAAAATGGTATGACTGTTTGTATTTTAGTAAATTAAGGCATTTAATTACTAATAGAAACTCTTTTGAATTCGAAAAGAGAAAAATCCGGGATTTGATATGTTTTGTCTATTTTTTTTGTTTTCCTATTAGTATATTATATATATATATATATATATATATGAATATATTAACCCAGTCTAACCGGATTCTCTCTCAAAATCTGTTAGGGAGAGTGCGGCTGGGTACAAAATGTACCATCCCTGAGTCGGTGATATGAAATTTATAACGGTAATTAATTATAAAAAATTGATTGACATTACAAATTCATGTAGAAGGGCAGAGTGACCATGTTTAAGAACTAAATACGTTAATAAATAAAAGTGTAAAAAATTTCACGGATCGTTTTATAAAGTTTCAGTAGTTGAAGGGTTAATCTAATTAAATGGTAAGTTGTGTCTTTAAAAATGATGAGAAAAAATTTGGTTTTAATTTAAGTATAATTTGAAATTTGGAAAGAATAACATTTGAAAAAATATTTCACTTATTAAGATAAATAATAAAAGTTGACATATGTTAAGTTAACGGTTCAGCAAATAAGGTTTTGGTTTATACAGTTAGAGAACTAATATTCGATTTCCAATGTGTGAAGTTTTATTTTTTCGACGAATTGTGTGGTGTGAGCCCTATCTGTTGCTGACGTGTCACTACGAGAGACTCCCAAAATGAGGAAAGGTCATGTATTAGTATTATATATAGATTCATACTTTGATACTCCATCCATTCAAAAAAAAATTGCAACGATTTTTTTCTCTCTCAATATTTAATCTATATATGATTTGACTTCTATGTGATTTTGAACTATAATTTTAAAAATTATATTAAGATTTGATGTTTCTATTTTGCCGGGACATATTTTATAAATGTTTTTTTACCAAAAAATAATACTCCCTCCGTCCCCCAATAGATGTTCCATTTGATTTTACTGTTTCAAAGTTCAATGTTTAACTCAAATTTTAATAAAGATAAACAGTTTAAAAAAATTAAAAATATATATATTTAAAAAATTTAGATTGTAAATATAAGACACCCATGAAATATTTCATTTTCGATATTTAAATATTTATGAATTTCTTTTATAAATTAAATACTGTAAAATTGTTAAAATAAATTAGATAATTTTTAAGTGACCGAGGGAGTATAAGTAAATAAAATTGACATAAAAATTTAACCTTACAAAATTGATGGAATGGCGTAGAGTAATCTCAATTAACGTGGTCGGTAGTTGGGCCAATTGGTTTAAACATTTTTGAGCTTCATGTGTAACGAGGCATCGAGGCCCATTTAGGGTCCAAACGTCTTGGGCCCGTAGTTGGGCCAATTGGTTTAAACAGGCCCAACTAATATGATAACAAAGTGATCCTCCCACCATTAAAGGGTCATCCGGATATGGAGGTCTACAATAAACATTGGTAACATCCTAAACAATGGTAACATCTCGGGAAATCAGGATTTTTTTTTTAAAGTGATCGTTAATTTTTTTTAAATATTATCATAAATAAAGTGCAGTGGAAGACTCACAAATTTTTAAAAAAGGGTGTCCATTTTTATATTTTAATGTACTCTCTCTGTCTCTAAATAAATATTGCATTTTTTTTTGCACTCAAATTAAAAAATTGAGGGAAGAAAAAAAATTGATCAAAAATACCCTCATTATTAACACCCACCCTCTCCCAAAATAATTTTAGTGAAAAATTTAAGTAATAGATGATGAAATGTTAAACGTATTTGAGTAAGACAATTCAACTAAAGTTTATAAAAAAATCAAATGCACCAATTTTTAAGGGATATCTCAAAATAAAATACGCGCATCATTTATTTGAGGATGAAGAGAGTATATTACAAGTTTTTGCAACATCTGATTTGACACGAGGATTATAAGAACAAATGGTCTAGGAAAACAAAACAAATAGTTGAAAATTTGAAGAGAAAAAACTTATTTGGAAAATAAAGAGAGCAATATTGACTATATTATGTAGTATTTTGTTTAGATATCATTTAGTGTTGCAAAACATTTTAGACGAATGAAATATAAAATACATAAATAATATCACAAAATTTATGAGACTCATTACAAATTTCAATATATTTTATCAATAAATTATATATCGCATACACACACTATTAAGAAAAAAGAGGAACCCATGGATCTCTTTCGGTGAATGTAGGTCCGTCTCTCATATAGTGGATACAAATTTATGTTATAATGGACATTTATGTGATAATATAATGAATTGTTGGAATAGTAATGAGTTTAGTGACTTGAAATTAATGAATTAAATTTAAAATAATAAATAATATCTATAATTATTCTAAATATATATTATATATCCCTGCATTCTAAAAAAATCTCAGGTGAGCACTGTTCCCTAACAAGCATACAATTTCGCCCCTGGGTAACATAGTTTAGGGAAGAAATTAATATTCAAGGTTTTCTTTTTGTCCCGACCTGCTCAATCAATATTTCGAGCTCCTGCTACGACATCAGGAAGGAAAATGACAGAAATAAGACTGAAATATTTTTCATTTTCACAAAAGTTTTAACCTCTTATAATAAAGAGACTATTAGAGTGAAATGGATTCATGTTTATCATATTAAGTATTTTGATTTTTGGAATATGTCCACCGACAATGATTGTACTTTTTTTTTTTTCCGGAAATTAATCTTTGTGTTTGAGGCTAGAGCTTGTTTCAAGTATGTCATTCTTAGTAGAATTTGCGAATACAATAGTTAGTAAGTTACGGGTTTCAAAGGCTTATTTGCTCCATATTGGGCATATTGTCGCTGTTTACTAGAAAAGTCTGGCTCAGAGTCCAAGAAACATACCCAAAATCTAAATAATCACTTGGTTTGTCTTTCGAAATAGTCTTGCGACCCGTGAAAAGGGTTCCATCCTCCTAGAAGCCAACTATTTTTTGTTTTTCTAAGTTATGTGTTGCTTCTGATGAGACTAGACACCATTTAATCTTTTGTTGTCCTTAATCTTCTAAGATCCTCATTGATGCTCTTGTTGTTGTTAAACTCTTTGCTCGTCTTGTTGCTTCGGGACAAGCTAGTAAGCGGCTAATTAGAGTAACAAAGGGGAGAAGTTTCAAGGCTAATCTTTGGAGAAGCCTTTTGGCTATCATATACTATGTCATTTGGATTGCGAAAAACTACAGTGTTCACTAAAGACTTTGTTGAGCCGACTATGGTTATGGAGAAAACTATGGCCCCGTTTGGCAAAAGCTTTTTACAAGTAGCTTTTGCATTTTGAAAAACTATTTACGGATAGAGTTTAGCGTTTAGCTGTAGTTGTTCGATATTAACCATTAAAAAATTATCCAAAATGTTATAATTACTTGGAACAACTATTTCCAAACGGGGTTTATTTCTTTGATCAAAGTTAAGAATAATTGTCTTTTGCTTGATATTTTTTCAGATCGTTAGCTTTATTCTTGAATGCCTTTGATTGATGTGTAAAGCAAAGGGTTTATGCATTTTCCTTCCTTCTACCTATTTGCTTGTTAAATGCTTCAAGTTTTCAAGTTGTAAGTGCCAGTGTCTACATATGAATGAAATCATGTGGATCGACCCTCATTGTTCGTTAATTCCCCCCTTAAATGAATGATGTTAAAGTGAGAATTCTCACATAATCCATAGAAATGAATTTACCAATGCTTATGATAAAAAGAAGCATCTCCATTGATTTTGAGTTGGATGATTTACATGGTATCAAAGCAGGTTGATCAAGACCCGACCATTGTATAAAGAGGTCCAAAAAATCTCCATTGATTTTGAGTTGGACATTTTACATGGTATCAAAGCAAGTTGATCAAGATCCCGACCATTGCACAAATAAATCCCAAAAATACCCACGTGATAAAGTAGAAATGACCTATACTTGAAGGGACGTGTTAAAGTGAGAATTCTCACATGGTCCATAGAAAAATGTTAACCATTGCTTATAAAGTTATAATAAGAAGAAGTCTCATTACTCATTACCAATTAATTTTGAGTTTGATACTTTATAAATGACACCAGATGTACTTCATTAAAAAGATAGTATCCATGTATTGATTCACAATAAAAACCCTAATTAATTATATGTATGACAGTATATTCTAAAAACTTCTTGATAATAAGATAAAGGTAAAAGGCATAAATAAATCCCTCAATTTTTCAGTTTGTCACGAATTGGCCACTGAACTTTTTATTCAGCTGAATAAATCACTGAACTTTCAAAATTGTACCAACTTAGCCATTGCGTTTCATTTATGATGATATTTCAGGCGAAAAAACAACGCGAATTGAGTATAAAGTTAAACCTAAAGTGTCTCTAATTGTTCGATTTAAAAAAAAATAGACGCATGTTAAGAGAATATTACATTATTTTCGTTTATCCTAACTACGTTTGACTTTCTCATTAATATTCTTTTAACGTGTTTTTTTTAATTGGACACTTAGAGACATTTTATGCTAAACTTCTCGCGCAACCCACATCATTCTTCCACACGAAAAATCATCAGAATTCAGATCCAATGACTAAATTGGTACAATTACAAAAATTCAGTGATTTATTCGGCTGGATATAAAGTTCAATGGCCAATTTGTGACAAATTGAAAAGTTTGAGGAGTTTTTTGTGCTTTTTACGATAAGATAAAATTTCATTCTTTTTGGGCGGCTAGTAATACTGAAGGAATAGAATATTCATTCTCTTATTAAAGAAAAAATGGTGGCATGCAATATTACTATACACTCCAATTTCCAAGGAAGGACCACAATGAGAAAGGTAAGAGGCATAAGTCCTAAACACAAGAGGGGAGGAGCTAAAGGTAATAGAATCCTGAATCCACATTTATTACTATCAATTGGGTAGAGTGTGTTGATAAGGATTCCAAATATCAGCAAGAGCGGTGAGGAGCTGTCCCTTTTGAAACCAGCAGCCCCCTACCCTAATTAAACCCCCCTCTTCTTTGGTGTATAGTATAGTTGCTTGCACCAGTTATTTTCAGCCAATCATCACCAATCACCCATCTATCAACACCACTCCCCTTGCAACTTGGATCTGATGGGCCACTCCATTTTGAATGTCTCTCAGGCCTACAACGTTCAGCATCACAACTTCAGTCAAGCTAAACTCCTCTTAGTTAAGGGTTCCTTGTGTATCAAGCTATCTATTTGTGGATTAGTTAGCTATACAAGTCTTTCTGTCCCTCTCTCTAGCTAATTCTTGACTATATATAGTAAATTCGGGTTGGGATATTATATATTGGAGTTAGGGCAGTGTGGGATGGGACTACTCAAGGTCAAGTTGCAGACTGAATCCATGGTGCTAGTACCACCGGCCTCCTCATATTGATGCTCTCTTTGGATTTTACATATGCTCCAAAACAGATATTTACTCCCTCCACATACCTGCAGATTGACTCGGCAAGGTTCAAGTATATCCGGAATATGTTACACATCCGCACCACTGAAACCGTTCCAATGGATTTGGGGTAAACGAAAATGTAGGATAGAAGGAGCTAGGAACAAGAGAGAGATGTGTGCCCTTCTACAATTCTACTATTAGGTACCTAATAATAATACAAAATCAGATGGTTTGGACAAGTACAAAGAAGATCATTAGAGGCACTAGGTTCGAGCAAGTACGAAGGAGATCATAATTAGATGCACCAGTACGTAAAACTGATATTTTAGATTTAAGAGAGTTTAAACGATGTAAGAGAATGTCTAAACTTACACGGGCAAGTCTAATTGAAAGAGATCTTAGACTATCGGAATTTTTTGAAGACCTCATAACAAATAGAGCGAAACATAGACGTAATTAAGATTGATATAGTCGATCCCAATGAGTTGAGATGAAGGCACACTTAATTGATTTTGGCTGATTGATTGATCTCTTGTTTCCTTCTCGAGAAAATTCTGTTTTGCTACCAAAGTAGAAGTATATGCAAGTATTATTATTACATATCAAGCATAAATTAAGCCGAGTAAAAATCCATTGGTAACTTATCAATCATTTAAGCTGTACGGTGTAATTATACACTACTTATAAGAACTCGCCGCCTTTGTGTGTTAAGTGAGTGGTGCAAGAAACCCAACAATTTGAGATCCGCTCCTCTCAAATAATTGCATTTTGGGTTGTCCAGCTGGTCTTGCTTAGTAGTATATCAGTTGAGTTTCACATTGACAGACATGAGGAACCCAACATGAATGAGCATTTCATAAGATAAGATGGGTCACAAAAGTGAAAACATCTGTACTGTCCATCCCAAACATCATGAAGCTCGGCTCAACTCATTACTCACCCCTATACTAACATAACACAAGATCTGCAAAAAAAATCTAGTAAGTTTTAAACTAAAAGGGAGTACTGTACGTATATTTTTAGGCCATGCAAAAAAAATTAAAGCATTGATATGCAAAATCAAAGATGTGGTTCATCAAAAGGAAGGGAAGGTGAAGCACACGTAGTATATAGTATACGGCAAACGAAAGATAACAAAAAAATGTAGCTAGATTCCAATGTTACAGCTTTTCAAGCAGAGAAATACTAGAACACAAAAGGTCCCAATTGCTTTAAGGGTAGGTACCCAAAACTGACCTTAAAGCATTAGTATTTCAATACATAATCATTGTACGGAACAAGGTTGCCAGCTAGAGAGCTAATTGGTACAATCCAGGACACTGTAGTACTATTTACTACTTTCTTCACAAAAAACAAAAAATATATCATTTATTTTAATAATTTCATTATATTTAATTTATAATTTATTTTTATATATTTTGATATATTGAAAATTAATAAATTTATTTAGAAATCATTATTTGATATTTAAATTTATTAAATATATATATATTTTTTAATTTGCTTACACTGCAGTACTATTACTCATGAAACGAAACAAACAAACCAAATTTCCATCTATACAGTACTACTACTACGTACTGTGATGAAATTAAAAAACACAGACACGTGCCACCCATGGACCACTAGATTTGATTCTTGGAGAAGAATAGAATAGAAATCTTAGCTAGGTAGCTAGTATTAGTAACATTAATTTTCTCAAGTCCCTCCCATATATCCTTAAATCTGCTTAAATGGATCAATGAAGAAGAAAAGTTTGGGGGTTAAATTGAAACACAGAGAATATATGTAAGTACTGTACTGTACTGAACTGACCTGGGGTCTCTTCTCTTTAAACTATTTATCTGACACAAAGGATATATACTCCTACTACTTTAACCTCGCTGCGCTCATCTCATCTTTGTCCTTGTGGTTCTTGAGAATACAAATCACTGCAATTTGCAAGATTAAGACTCGATCCCCACTCCACTTCATCTCCCTACCTAGCTCCTCCTTGTTGTCCTATAAAAAGGAGCCATTTCCACACTTCCTTACACACAAACACAAACACAAACACAAAACAGCTGCCTAGCTACCTCTTTCTAATTAATTTCACCTGCTAAAAAGAATGGCTTCAAGCTCACTGTCTTCGAGTTCGAGCTTGAGTTCGTGGACAGTCAAGGAGAACAAGGCGTTTGAGAAGGCACTTGCTGTGTTTGACAAGGACACACCAGACAGGTGGTACAATGTGGCGAGAGCAGTTGGGGGGAAAACTGTAGATGAAGTGAAACAACACTATCACCGCCTTGTCCACGACGTCAACTATATTGAATCTGGCGGAGTTCCTTTCCCCAACTACCGCACTACTTCCGGCTGACGTGGTAACTCTAAGGTACCTCAAAATAATACTTACTATGCATCAATTTTTCACTGACATAACAAAAAAAATGAATACGCATCATTTATTTGGGAGGGAGGGAGTAAATACAAAAAAAGTACTCATTTTTGTTTCATTAGAGGGGTTGATCAAATAAAGAACCAGACTTTACTATAAAAAGCATAAATTTGAGATAACTTCTGTACCAAGTTAAAAGGCAACAGCAGCAGCTTGATGATCAGTTGGGTTTTTAATTTGCAGGATCGATGAAGATGCATGCCCATCTCTACGTACTACATCGCATGCATGATTTCTGCACAAAACCATGCACGTAGAATAAAAAAGATGGAATGAAAGCTTCAATGAGCCTGCCTGCAATTCTAGCTAGCTAGCACAAAGTTAATTAGTGCATATCTTTATACATACATAAGCAAGCATGAATGTGACTTTGTTAAATGTTGATCGATCCACTTTTTTACGTTTTATTAAACTTCTTAAAGAGACCTATTTTTGTACCTTTAAACATTATTAGTGAGCACTACTACTTTCACATTGCTCCGGCCCCTCTTTCCTCTAGAATTATTTTTCTTTTGAACGACTTTCCTCTCTCTCTATATATATTTAACAATGAATTTAGACTTTATTATGCATAAAATCCACAAAATATCATTGTTCGGAACAACATACCGAAGGCCCCAATTAAGATGGCCATAAGAAGCAGAAAAAGCAGCTATTACGAAAAATAATAAACCAACAATAGCAGTATCAGAATGACATGCAAGAAAGCTAATAAGAGACCCAAAATGCAGACAAGGAGGTCCCCAAAACGCCAACTAAACGGTTACAAAACACCTATCAGTCATGATAGTTAAATATTGATCCTCAAGCATGCCCTCAACATCCAAACTGACGGCTCTAAAGGAGCACAATAATGCTGATACTTCAGAACGATGCGCAGAAGACATCCACCCCAACACTTGAGACCAAGTAAACAACCTCAATCAAAACATCCCCACTCTATGAAATAAAGAGACAAAAAGGTAGCCAAAAGAAAAACAATTACTAAAATATTTATAACAAGATAACAATAAAATGGCCGGACCATCCTCCCCGATAAATGTTTGACCATCCAGCGATGACATCACTCGCCACCGCTAGGATCAGATTCCCCTGATCCCAACAACACATCCTATAACGCCACTGTCAAAACCTTGGTGGTCCATACCCACAAAATATGTGGTAGCAAAACACCCCCGAGTGCACAACCACCAATAGCAACAAATCTAGCAGACCCTAGGATATGCACGGGCCTGTGGTGTCGGCGACAGATGTCGGTCGGCCGGTCGGGAGAGCAAGGGCGAAGACCGGCCCAGATCCACTGCGAGGGATCCATGAGGTTTATCTTGGGTAATTATCAATACATCCATGAGGTTTTTTAAAATCTTCACTTTACTTCTCATATTTTTAGAATTTTCGGAATTTTTTTTGAAATTTGTGAAAATATACAAAAACCTCCCTGACAATAATCACCGTTAACTATTCTGTTAAACTTTTAGATTTAATTACAAAATTAGACCATAACTTTTCTAAATCTTACAATTTTACCCTAAACTGTTTATTCCTTTACAACTTCCACCCTCATCCTCTCCACCCTGAACACCACCGGTACCCCCCCTACAATTTCAACCCTTGCCCCTTTTTTGTTGCAGTGAATTAATGGAGCGTACTGTATATCCATTCTGATTAATTTAATTATATATATGTACACACACAATATATATTTATAAAATGTATGTTACTAATTATGCATATAAACCATTTAGTTTTAAATGTCTAATCAATTCATAAAAAAAAAACTTATTAATAAAAATCTTATGTTCCCAAAAAAAGTTCACGAACTATATTAAATATTGAAAATAGTAAAAAGATACTGACCAATTATTTGAGAGGAAGTATATTAATTCTACGCGCATATAAATTATTTGAGAGGAAGTATATACATGCAATTTATCTGTGATTTTCATTATTTACAAATCAAGCGGTGGTGAAAAAGCAACATCAGAAACCTCCAAATAAAAAATTGCATGTGAAACTAATTGCGCAGATTATCAATCTAAAACTCCAAGGGCAATTAATTAACCAGGAGAAGAGATTGATGAACAAACTTTGATCAGCTTGAGGTAAAAAGTCTAGAATTCTCAAACAAGGCAATGGATGTCATCCCTCGCTCGAATCTCCAGATGTAATTGAGACCCACCAAGAGCTCAACAATGGCTGCCTTCGTCTTCTCTGTTTTGGCGAATACTAATGTCAGAGTGCTCGTCTTCATCAACAGGTTGTGCTCCTCCAAGCTCCGCTCGTTCTGCCGCTTTATCATGTTAAGTGCAAGCGGCAACAACCACGCCAGTATCTTCCCCAGTGTCGTCTTTCACTCGCCGGCGCGAACTGAGTCTGTCTCCCGCGTTGACGCCCACCAGATGTGGCGGATCGATCATCTTCTGTGGTTCTGAGAGTGGGGCAGGGTGGGGTTGAAATTTTAAAGGGCTAAAAAATTTAGAAGTCGGCACCACATAGTTAATGTCCTATTGGGACTTAGTTGGGGTGTGTTTTGATGTATTTATCTTAAGTACTCCTATTAATTAGCAAAGATTTAGAAAACAATACCCGGGAAATACATATACTGATGCACCATTTAAGGACCGAAAGACACCAGCAACCTTTAACTACTAACTTCGCACTTTTCTGTCCCGTGATACTGATACCGATCAATAAAGTTCCGCATACTCTGCTCTAAACACCTTTAGGTGCCGAACTCCAAAGTTCAGGTTGTTATTCCTCCTTCCGGTGAGGGCATTAATGGCCAACCGGGCTTCAAGATAAAGGGGTAAATTTGCACAATTTAAGAAAATTTGATGGCAATTTTACACCAGAGTCCAGAGAGAGATCGGTGACAAAACAGAAGATCTGATAAACTTAAAACTTAAAACTAAAATACAGATTAGTATTCTAAATTATGACAAAATGAACAATTAAGGATCTAAACAAAAAACACTGCAAACAAAGACCCAAATTATTGAGATGGTGCAAATAAAAGCCCCAAGTCACTTAATTCGTCATGTGCGGTCACGAGACGTTGCAAATGTTTACGTTTTTAACCGGAAAACAAGAGCACAGTCAAGTCACGTTACGGACGTCCATTAAACACATTTGTATCTTTAACTCCTTCTTTTATTGTCTTCTCTAGTGAACTTAATCCAGCTTTGTAATATACTGATTTAACACCTCACATGACGAGTCAAGTGAGTCAGGATCTTAATCTGCACCACTCCAATAGTTCAAATCCATATATGCAGTGTTTTTTATTGTACTAATGTATATTTAAGCCTAAACTTAATGGCAAGTTTACCCATTTTCCTTGACACAGCAAGAAGAGAGCCCCCACATCCGAAAAGACAAAATCCTTTAATGTGAATGATAACAATGCTGATTAATGAAAATGTACTGATGATTATGATCATAATTGCGTCCACGCAATGGCAAGAGGTAGCTAGTTGCACAAGGGAGTAAAATCTGTTCATCTTTTAATACATATTACTTGCCATTTCAAAAAAAAAAAAAAATGTTGCTATGTTTGGTATAAAAGCTTCTCCACTGACAAAGTGGTTACTAAAACTAAGCAGGAAAATTCAGTAAGCAACTTGCGGAACCATCGTAGTTAAACAATGACATTGACAGGCAGTGATGACTCCCAACCCAGCTGGTTATGTTTTAAAAAAAGAACAATAAAAGAAAAATGTAACATCTTCTGATCAATAAAAGATAGCGACTTTGATTCTACTTCTCAACCGATTAGCAGAGAAATGCGGCCGCATAACAGAAAACCTCTTCATATGATTAATGCATGACATTTCAATTTTTACTACTTATGAGGTGAAATATCAGAGTGCTACACTCTTTGACAATATATGAACAGAAAATGGATCCAACCTAGAGTTGGCGATAGCATTCAAGCTTCGCATATTAGGTCATATGAACTAGTATTAGCTAAAAGACAATATACCAAACTCTTAAACAAGGATGAAAGATTTACTATTCTGAAATGGCTGTACGAAGGGGAAGAGAGCTTTCAACTCCCTTGATTTCAGCATTCTTCTCTGCAACAACTTTTGACATTCCAAACATCTGCAGAGACAATAAAATGCTCAAAGGGTTAGGCTATTGATAGAATAGTGGATACACAAATTAAAAACAAAAAACAAAAAAACGGCTCCAAGATAGTGCTGCTACCTTCTGCATGGTCTTCTTAAAGCAGGTTTTGTGTTCTTCCATTGATGCATGGATGAACTCGTCCATGTGGTCTTTCAAGTCCTCCAAAAAAGCGGCTTCCTCACTTTTCTTCTTGCGGCATGAAGTTGCAACAGTTGGCTGGCTTTTCTGAGCTTCCATACTTTCTGAGAAAAGAGTGATGAAGAAAACACATGAATTGTACTCACTGCTAGGAAAATAAAACAATTGCAGAGTAATAACCAATAATATCCCCATAAACATCACAGCTCTGTTTCAGCATTCCCAGAGTTTCCTGTTGTTCCCTCAACTATTAAAAATGGATGGAAGGACTATTAAATTGCACAAGTTTTACTTTACATTTAGGGTTTCATGTATTGTAGAGGCAACAAATACAGTAACCGATGGAAACTGAGAAGTTACAGATTATGGACTACATACAGTTTGAAGAACAAACTCCTAGTCTTTTGTATACGATCAGATTCTCGGCATGAAATCACAAGAAACAGCACTAATAATTTACAACAAACATCACAGTTCAACAAACTTCGCATCAATCTGTCAACGATCAAGCAAATAAAGTAAAATAGTTACATAATGCTAAACAGTACTCATAAAATCCGGTTTCATGCTTTCATCAGCTGCTAGGGTTTACGCTTATCGATTTAAAGCAACCTACACGTTTATTTCAACAAAAAAACTAGGTGAACCAGGGCAGTTACAATATCAGATTATCTAATAAGCTTCATACGTCTCTAGGCCGGTGCCTAAAACAAGTTCAACGATGAAATACAGAGATCCGATTCAGATTCACAACCAACCGACCAACCACAACTGTTCCAGAAAACAGCATAGGAAATCAGAAAACGCTTATTAATTTTCCCTTTTAACAATCAGTAACGAAGAATCGGCCTCTCGTAGAGGAATCGCTTAAAAAGAGGAACTGAACGACAAACAGCATCGGTATGGACATGAACTGTTATACTAAATGGCGGAGCGAGTTAACCAAAATGCTAGAAACGTTTCAACTCCGGGAATCCATGTTTAAATTGTGATAAACCAAACCAGAGCAGATTTGTGAAAGAAAGAGGGGAAAAGGGTAGAAGACATGCGAAGATCGAAGAGCAAACGATGAATCGGATTGGAACCCAAACGCTTTCCAAAACTTCTAATTTCCCGGTCCTTAACGTAACTGCAGGCAGCGGCAGGGGCAGTGGCAGCGGCACAGAGTTTATGACTTCTTTGTCGGTGAATCGGTGAGACCATACACGCGGATGCATAAGCATAAGCGTGAGCTTCACACGTGTTCAAATCATGATGGAGTTAACTTTCCTGGTGTCATATCTTTGTTTTCACAATCTAAAACAATACAAGATATAAAGTTTGAAATTATTTTCATGGATCAAAAAGAAGATGGAAAGAGTTGTAAATAATGAGAACAAGTATGATTCAAAATTTACAAGGAGAATTCGTTTGAATTATACAAGAAAATATTTTACCTTACAAGTGAAACCATTGCCTCTATTTATACTACTTTTAGAGAGAGAAAAGGATAGGTTCAAAATCACTAGGCAATGATGGCTAGGGATAGGTTGTAAGGAGGGAGTGGGCTGGCCATGCATGGTGTGTA
>JBBYHH010071078.1:0-15570 GCA_038382905.1 Daphne laureola
GAGGTTCCTATCTGATGTATAACAATATATTGGTTAATTCACGCGCTATATTTCTGGTTAAAACTCTGTAATGACTCATTGGGATTTATCTAAGGGAAAGTTTTAATTTAGTCAGTTTTTTGGGAACCGAAACTCTGATGGACTCCGTTCTGATGTCACCAGCCGAAATTGAAAAGTAAGTTATGCTTCCGCACTAGCGATCACGACGGATGGTGGTGACAGTTTACCTTCTTAAAACTTGAAGGTTTGATGAAGATGATGATGAAAATCCTTCCAAGAAATACTCCAAGGTTTCGGCCAAGCTAAGAAATGAAGAGATGAGATGTTTCTTCAATTTCCATGCTCACTTTCTTGAAGGATTGCTCAAGAAAACATGTCCCTTTATTTGGATCTTCAAGGTTTGATGATGATTAGTGATAATTTGGGTGAGATTTCTTCAAGAGCAAGTGTAAAACTCTTAAGAGAAATTAGAGAAAATATTTGGTAAGAGAGGGAGAGTGAAGCCGGGTTTGAATGGGAGAGGGAGACTGAGATGGTAGGCTAAAAGTGGTCAAGAGACACATCCCTAAAATAACTCCAAGACACATTAAAATAATACCTACTCTTACACACCTAAACTTATAACTATACCTACCTAATAACAAAATATCTCCCACTTTACCTCCAATTTTCGGCAGCCACAATTAGTCATAATTAGTGGGTGTTTTCATCCAATTTTCCAAATTGATCATTTTACCCTGCAAAACCAATTTTTGGCAAAATGGCACGGAATTCACGTAACGAGTTAAAAATGTGAAATTCCTTGAAATTGAGCTCAATTTAATTCTCAGAACATAGAAAATCATCATTACACATATCAATTACATGTAAAATAGTGTTCCGATAATGTTATAAGCTAACCTCTGGGCAAAACTTATCGAAAAATAAATATATATCTGAGGTGACTATAACAGTGTTTTAGCAAGTATGCAAACAAGATAACTTTGTAAGAAGATGACATTTCATTTCAGACATGGGAGAACAAGCGAGTTAGAAGATTGTTCATTTTTATGCCTTGCTTTATTTCTGAATTATTAACAGTCATATCAAATTTTCTCCAAGCAAAATTTACACTACTATTAATTAATTTCTCAACTAGTGATCTTTATCTTAACGGGTTGAACTTATCTTTCTCTTTATTTTCATTAATTTTAAGATTTTTAATAGTTTATTTTAATATATAGGAATTATGTAAAAAGAAGAAACAGAGCCGTTCAAAGAATAAAGAGCCTCATGTGACCGGGTCAAAGTCTTTTGCTAGACTTGCTGAAGAAGAGGTGATTAAGTTTATTTTATTTTTGATAAGTTTACTTCTATTATCGATGCTTTCTAGTTAGTTTCCTTACAATTCTTTTATAGACGGCCAAGAATAATGGTATTTGACCAATACGTGGACAAGTTTTCATAAAAAGTTGTACCCAAAAAGAAGGCACTATTGTTAATACATCAGCTACTGTAGTTGTGGTATTATTCACACTAAATAATATATTTTTATAATTCTTATTTAGATTTTTCTATTTATTACATATTTCCATTCTATATAGGATGCTCTTCATAATGTCATGAATGACGATGATGATATACAAGAGGTTGAAAGGAGTTTGAAGAATGATGATTTAGCTAAGATGAAAGGACCTGAAAATAGAGAGCGTATTCACTGTATCAGGAAGATTGCAACCGTGAAGGAGATACGCGCTTCCTCTTCTCAAAATCAAGTAGTGCAAATTCAAGATCAAGCTCTTCAAGACCCAGTTTCAAAACTTACAACAACTTTTAACATCCTTCTGAATGTTGTCAAGCAAAACATGTCTACTGAGCAGTTTTCTATTGTTCTCAATAGTCTGACCAATGAGGTAATATTTAATTATTTACTTATTTAATCTCTTTCATATGGTTATATGTTATTGGTACGCATGTTGATATTTTGAGCTAAGTGTTTGATTTCTTTTTAATCAGAATAACTGGCATTATGGCTTATTGTTGTTGTATGTATTCTTTGAATACAATTATAATCTAAAACTAAGGTATGAATTCTGTTTGAGTTGTGATTAGGCTTTTTTGTTGCTGCTGCTTCCTGGATCCATCCCTTTTTTTCTTCAACTGTGAGTCTTGTATCTTATTTCTCATGTCTCAAATGTTGAAGAAAATCAAAGATTACACGATTAAAAATAATGTTACTGTCTTTCTGGGAGAGGGAGTGCTTTTAAAGCTAAAAATACAAGTGTAGGCCACAATTGTCTATTTACTATTTTTTAATTCTTGTTCTTTTATGTATGACAAGAAGACCTGTCATCTAGAGTGTTTTTCTTGTTCCTTGCAACAAATTATTGTGCTTCACTTGTTGGGAATGCATCTCTGAGCTCTATTCTTGCAGAAAAGTTGCAGCCTCAAAGAATATCGCACATAGGGACCTCCCAAAGTTCTAGCTGGGAAAGAGTCTTCGTCATTTTTTGACCATCAGTAAACAAACAAGAGTCTACCCAAGTTAATTTAGGCTATGTTCTTTGAAGAAAGGATTTTGAGAATTAAGATTCTCTCCAGTTTTGTCTCTATACATTTTCCTCTATTTATATTCCATTTTAAAAATCAAGCTCTAGTTCTTAAAATAGCTTATGAAAGAACACGACCTTAATATCCATTTCAAAATCAAATTCTTTGATTTTCTCCCGGAAAAACAGTTGTGATTAAGCTTGTAATCTTTGTTTTTAAGAGTGTTTGGTGTTTGTATTCTGAATTTTGGTTCTGAGATCATCAATTTCGATATGGTTCTGTTTGGATTATTGCATTATCGTGTTTGCCTGATTTGTATAATACATACAACCTTTTCTTTCCTTTACTTCATCCAAAACTTACTTGTAAATTTTTAAAAGATTGAGAATCTTGGACTTATTGGTGGTGGCAGTAGTAGTACTGTAGTGAGTATGATTAGATCTTAGGCCTTATGAACATTTGGAGCTTAGTCTGAGGTCTGTTGTCCATAGAGTGAGGGAGGTCTTAGTCTTTATGGTCTAGCTCTACTATTTGGTTTGTGCAAGTCCCTAGTAGTGAACCGATGACACTAAAATTTTAGAGCATCTAATACAATTAGAATCATGTTGGAAAATCAAATTGTGTGACTGGAGTTATTCATATCGCAAATCAAAGATCAAATGAGTTGAAATAATACCTGATCTACGAGCTCCTGTGTTGAACTCCGTTTTCATGATTCATCCATTATATAGTAGTAATAGTTGAATACATACATATGAGATATCTGACAATGGCATTCTACTTTCTAGTAACATCAAATTGCTTGTTTGGAGAATCCAAACAACTCAGCAATTCACTTTATTGATATCGAGTACTATTAATTAATTACTGATTATGTAAGGATCATATGCTAATTAAAGATGGATTAGTGCTTAATTAAGGAATAATTTCATAAAGTTGGTTGTTGCTTTCTCCATGGTTCATCTTTCCAGCATGTTTTGCCTGCTTCTTTTGCAAAGGCGTGTGATAGTCTTAATGGGCTCAACTTGGTACTTGGTTCCCATGTCTTTTGCATCATACCCTTTTAGCTTCTGTTGTTCGAGCTGATGGTACTAGATGCTTGAAGTTTAACATGTAAACATACTTTGCTAGTACTTTGTTATATGGAGCATGATTGATGTTGATTCTAGATGAAAGGCAGTAGTAGCTACTTTAGGGTTAATTTGCCTTTTCAAAGTTGATTATTAATTTTCCTAAAAACAATAATCTCTTTGGTGGTAGCTATATTGGTTGGAATAATTGGGATATTTCCTATAAAGGAAATATTTTAACCATCACTTTTACATTGTCACCCCCAATTTCTTTTTTCTTATGTTAGTAAATACTTTAATTATTTAACTTATTCTCTACTTTATTATTTCATTATTACAATTTCAGGTTGGTAATCAAGAGTCTCCTTCAAATCATAGATCTTCAACTGGAAGTCATCACATTGGAGGAGATGCAAATTAGTGAGATATAGTAGTAGTTCAGAACTTGTTTAGTTACTATGAAATATTTAGTTTGTCTAGCAACTTTGAAAGTAGATACTTTTAATGAATACTAAAGATTATTGTTAATTTTATTTCTATTAATGAAGTAGTGTTTGATATTGCATAACAATTACTAGTTCTAATATTATTAATTATAAACTACAAATCATTCCATCTAAATCAAAACATCAATAAAACTATTAATAAAAGGAGCTTAAAAACCTGTGTCTAGTTTTTCTTGACACACACAAGTCTTTCTTGACACACAAATATTGAGGTTATGCTGTTCATTCTTGACAGACGGATGTGTGTCACTAAAACTCAATATATTTTTACTGACACAAGCGTGTGTCGGGAATGCCAGGAAATGTTTGCCGACACCCATGAAAAAGTGTCAGGAATGCTCGAAAACTTTTGCCGACACACATGAAAAAGTGTCGGGAATACCTATCCCGACACCATTTTTACCGACACTTTTTTTATGTGTCGGAAATGTTCGTTAGGGTCTTTCTTGACACTTTTGTTTACCTTTCTTGACACATTTTATCTGTCAGCAAATGTCATTCTATTTGTAGTGTCTGTTAAATACGAGAATGTTCCATTAAATACTAGAAATGCGAATTAAAGACTTGCCACGTCTGCACGTACGACAACGATGCAACCGTGCTCTGTTACTTCAACGACCGAGATTGACATTTTTCGGTGGCGGAGCGGGTCTGTGGTGGTGGTCTGGAGGTCGGAGAAGGCAGTGGTTGTGCTAGAAGCAGCGAATCACCGGCCTCTCAGCTGATCCATGCGCAACGCTCCGCCATCTTCACCTCCGCTCCGACGCTCCTCAAGGCCAGCCGAGATTCCAATCGATTGTTCAAAATTGTCAAGATGTTTCTCGTCCACCTCGCCTCGTTCTCTGTCAGAATTGACGCCCGAAGATGACAGATTGGCGATGACCCGACCAGTGGACCCGTCAACCTAATTCTTGGTCAAAACAATCATCCACATCAGCAAAAATGGGTGCCACATCAGCTGCACATCAGCAAAAGTAGGTCTCACATCATACATAGCGGCTGAGTTGGACGACTTAACGTTGAGAATTAAATTTACACTAACGAAATAAACATGAGAGGGTAAAACAAGCTCATGAAAAGGAGAGTGAACAATTTGCACTTTTTGACCTAGTTAAATCACTTTTTTGCACCCGGAGCCATGTATTTGTGATTGGCATACATATACTATTTATATAGAATAAAGTCCATTTTTAGTCCCTTAACTTTAACACGTGTCCTATTTTGATCCCCTTTTAAGAATTCATCATATTTTGATCCTAAAACTGAGTTTTTTATTATTATTTTGGTCCTTCCGTCAAATTATCCGTTAGGTTGACCATTAAATAAATGGACTTTACCTAAATACCCCTATAATTATATTCTACTTACACATTTAATAAAATTATAACTATTAAACTTTTAATAAATGCACATTTAAGTCCCTAATACTTTTTTCCAACTCTTTAATCTCCATCTCTTCATCATCATCTCAAATTAAAATTAAAACAACCACTAGTCTTCATCTGTTCATCTTCATCTATAACTTGAATTAGAACCACCACTAATTTATAAACCAGAATTAGAGATCTGGTTAACAAAAAAAAGTTTTATCCATTCTTTCTCAAATTAATACCTTCCTTTATCCATTCCTCCACAATCAAACAAGATAATTATTCATTCAATACCATCTCCGAAAAACAACTAACAATAACATGCACAGATATTGGGTTTTGTGATGATTGAAGAATTAACACTAAATTAAAATAACAATTTCCGCTAGCAACTGCACTCAGATCTGAGTGAAGATGATGTATCAGTGGCAGATCTGAGTGGATTCATTTTAGATCTGGAACCATGGTGGCCGCGACTCGTCGAGTGGTGGAAATCGGAGGGGAAATGTTCAATGGATCGAATCCTTCCACGAACACAATTATTGTCGGGTACTTCACCTTGCTCATCGTATCGCCGACGTTTGGCCTAAATACGTTCACCTCTGGATGGTCTCTGTCCGCCTCCTCCGACAGAAATGCTTTCGACGCCCAGTCCGTGCGCTAAGATCTTCTCATCGTATCAGCCTCATCTCCGACGTCATTCTTTCTTCCCTGCCGAAAAATGGCTGGATCGAAATCAGCCCGATCAGATCCAACTTACCCAGATCTGTTGACACCTAGATCCTCACCTAATGAACGAAACATTTAATCAATGAGACCTGCAATGAAACTTTTAATCAACATTTCTGCCCATCCATATTCGACCTGCAACGTCACCGGTGCTATTCTTCAAACGCCCACGTACATTAGCTTGGTTGCTACAATCCCGACAATTGATGTTGATCCCGCCGTCATCCATCACGAACCCAGATCTGTACTGATGCACTAATGCCAGATCTCGGTGAAGGGGGAGGAGCTTCGAGCCTGAACGCGCATGCCGACGCCGTCACCAGACTCGCCGTCAACATTCTAGCTTGCGATCGATCGATCTTGGATCTTGGTTTTTCGGTGTTGATTCGATCAGATCTTGGTGCGGCTGTTACATGTATTTTTCTTTTAAAATTAATTTTGTTTTTCTTGATAATAAATAATTGGAAAAAAAATTAGTGTGAAATGTGAAATGTATTGATTTTTTAAAATTATTTTTGTTTTTGTTGATAATAACAGAACTGAAAAAAAAACGTGTGAAAATGTGAAAAGTATTGGGGTTAGGAAAAGTATTAGAGTAAAATTGATAGAATTCTATAAATTTAGGGAATGAGTGGTAAATAAATAAATGGTATTTTCATCAATTTATTAAATTAACAGAATAATTAACGGAAGGACTAAAACATGACAAAAAACTCAGTTTTAAAATTACAATAGGACGAATTCTTAAAAGGGACCCAAAATAGGAAACATGTAATAGTTAAAGGATTAAAAATGGATTTACTCTATTTATATGTAAAGTAGGATCTTATTTAAAGATGATTTTGTCTTTTCTCAAACAAAAAAAGTGAATACTTAATGTAGGGCGCGCCAAGTAGGATTCTACATGTACAAGACATTTTTTTTTTCCGATTACATCATTTCTTACCATAATGATGGTTGGGTGCACTACTTACTGATGCAGACTATGAGTGTAAAACAAATCGAGCCGTTTGCGAGGCAGTTCGAGTTCGAGTTTGAATCACATTAAACGAGCTGAGCTTCATGAACCACGAACCCGAACTCGAGTTGAAATTTTGATTTGAGTAATAAAACGATCTGAGCTCGGATATTTAAGGTTCAGCTCGATCCAACTCGCGAGTTAATTCGAGCTCGGGGGTATAAAATGAACCGATCCATTCCCGAGCCAGATCGAGCTCAAACAATCGAACTACGTTAAACGAGTCGAGCTTCTCGAGTCATAAACCCAAGAAAGATGATGATTTTGAGATAATTTATAATTTAGTTCGTAAATTTTCTTCACTAATGTTCGTTACCTCACTACAAAAAAAAATACATATTATACACGGTTCTTTCAATATGATTTGTCAAAATCATGTTAGATTTAATTGGAATGTCAAAAATTATACCTACCTAACAGGGTTAATAGTATTGTGTTAGGTTTTCATAAAAAAAAAATAGTATTGTGTTAGATAGGTGATTATAATGTAAGTTTTAGAATTCTTTAGGGACATATTGTGTAATACTACATTTATCTCAAAATTATTGAAATGTTTTGTTTTTTTTTGAGGTGTATCTAAATTTTTGAAATGTTAACATTACCAAGCTGTCCTTATTACTTTTACTAGACAACTTTTACTTCTCATCCTCTATGTCCCACGTGTTCCTTTTTGACAATGTTCCATCACCTTCTACCTCCCTCTCTCACCAACTCCATCTCTTTTTTCTCAGAAATTGTTCGTCTCTCTCATCTTCAATTCTCTCACTGATCAGTCCTCTGCCTCTTTTAAAGACAGAGACTCCATCGTGCACGTCGCCGGAATTCCAACAATGGGTTCGATCAAGGTCACCGTCAGATTTGTGGCATCAGTGGAGGAAGAAATCAAAATTCGAATAACAACTCAAATCTGTGTCCAACTGTGTATTACCGATCGTATTCCTAAATTCATCAACAACTCGCTGTGCCTTCCATCAACTGAGTTCATTGAAAATTGCACAAATGGATGTCCATTTGATCACCTTTTTTTTTTTTCTTTGCAATTTTCAAATCGGATGTTTTATTTTATTGTTGTATAAAAAAATTGAATGTTTTCTTCCATAGTTGAATGAAGAAGCAGAGTCCCTAGCATGGAAATAAAAAGAGAGCAGAGTCAGAGAGGGAGAGAGAGAATATTAAAGGTGACTGTCTGATAGGGGTATATATGAGAAATGAAGAAGATCCTAAATCTGCGTGTTCAAAAGAAACATTTCAAAAATAACGGGACAGAGGCAGTAATAAACTTTGCTGAAATGCAAAACAAAAGAAAGGTGCTAGAACTCAGAGTATTCGACCTAGCGTAGCTAGTTTCGATCTGTACTCTCTGGCCAGCTCGAGATCACCCGACTCCATCTTCGTTCTTCTCCGTTCGGCGTCCATCTCCGTTCACCGTCGCTGACCTCGACGTTGACTCCCAAGGTTCAGTCAGTGTCAATCGCTGAATCGAAGACTTCGAGACTCACAGAGACTTGCTGAAATGTGGAGACTCTCCGAATCGGAAGATCATCGCTGAATTGGTTCGCTACCACCCTCCCGGAGAGTCACCGTTCGCACTTGCAAGAAGATCGATCTTATCGGGCTGGCATCGTTGAGATTAGAGCTAGGGTTCAGGAAAAAATCATAGAGCGATGGGAGTCAGAGCGAGAGTAGTTTGGGACAAAGAAGACGGGGAAGTCTGGTGCACCGGCGAGCGAGAGGACACGAATGCGAAGAGGAGGCACGACGCGATGAAAAGTGGGAGGCCGATGGTCGCGAGTCTGATGCGGGCTAGCTCCGGTGAGCTCGCGACGACGCGATCGAGAGGGGAAGCGGGAGATCAATTAATGAGGGACGGAGACGTGAAGCCGAGCTCTAGTGCTGGGCTGGGAGGCTGATAATGTTCTTTTCGGCGAAGCAAAGGACAAGTGCGTCACAGGGAACAACTGCGATACAGTATGTATTGTCTGACAGAATAACCAAATTTGAGGATTTAACCATTTTGCAGTATGTAATTGTCTCAATTTTGCTGGATATGTTACTCTTTAACACCAGCTTTGGCTTATAGCTCTCTCAGGCAGGGGATCTTGATTATTGTTGCGTTTTGCAGTTTGAGTTCCAACTCAACTGTAGTAACTGTTGTGCTTGTGGACTCTTGTAGGGAGAGTATTTTACAAGAAAGGTTGTGATTCTGATGGAGAAACATGGGAAGAATGTAAGTTCACTTGTCACTGATGCATGTTTTTTTATTGGTTCCTTTAAACGTACTCCACATTTTTTTTGTCTTCTAATGCAGTTTACTTGTCATTAATGCATCTTTTCCTTTGGTTGGTTTTTAGTACTGTGCTAGATACAGAGTGCAACTTAGAATTAAGCAGTTGGTTAGATACTGGTGATGAAAGGTTAAGTGAAAACTTCATGTCTCAATGGGGGAAAATGCCATTAAGAAATTTAACTAACAGTTGGTTTGTCGCAATGCTAAGGTTTTTTATATTCTTTAGGCTTGTCAGATTGCAATGAGATATGTTAGAAGGATCTTGTATTGAAGGACCAACAATGGAGTTCTTACATTGATCATTTGCCTGGAGCTGCTGTTTGTTCAGAGGTACTTATGTTTCTTGGACACTTCTAGTCTTTTGCTCCATTCTAATTAACTTTGTGTGTGATTTGTTGCATTCTAATTCCTTAAACTCCACACCTTTTCTAATTGAAGTACCTCCATGATTTCTAACAAATAAAGTGTACAAACATCAGCATTTAAGGGTAAAAATAGATTAATATGCACTCATCACACCACCATTTTATCCTTCCATGCAAACCTCCACCACTTCTCAACTTCCTCATCTTTTGTATTCTGTCATCTTTGCACCATAATTACATGTTTCAGCTCCGTCCATGGTAAAACTGCACATTTCAAAACACTCGTCTCTAGTTGTTTTGAAACATGAAAATATCGTTCTTATTGCAGTTTTAGGCACTTAATGTTTTTACGCTGCAAAAGAAGTTGTATATTCATGTATAGTTTGAACATCAAACAGGCTGAACTCTGTTCACTTCTCATGTAAATCTTCTCCTATCATTCTGAATTGGCAGCTTTGATTAATGATCACTTCCATATTGCTTAGCTTTCTTTAGAATCAAATGGTAAGTCTACCATAGGAAATTAAATTTGGATGTGCTTAATTTGTTATCTGTTGATGACTCATGATCTGTTTGCTGCCCTTGTCTCTACCTCTTGATTGTATGGTTCTAGTTGTTTCTGCCTCAGGTTCATAATTTTAGTGCAACCATTAGTAACTCTGTGTTAGCTTCAAGATGGAGTGCACAACTAAAAAGATGTTAATGAACTGCTATTGTGCCTCTGCCATATTTCAGTTGATCATGTACTAGATACAATTTTCGTTGACTTGTTGAACCATTTCTTTTAATGGTGAACTTGAGACTATTGCTAGAATAAGCTTTATTAATGCATAGCAAGTTGCATGTTGTTGTTGTCCTGCCTTGTAGCCTCGGTTGCTTACTACATGATTCATTCATCTTGCTCTTCGTGCCACTATTAGTATAGAATCATACATGTACTAGTTCTAGAACCCTCATTAGTCATTAGTTGGTTTCTTGCATCTCAAATATATCAGATTTTATAACTTATCCCTTTTTCATTAAACAACATGGTCATATTTCTCCAAGTGGTTTATGCGAATCAAATAAGGATGAAGATGAAGATGAAGATGAAGATGAAGATATTGAAGAATTTTTTGGGTGAAAATAATGGTTGGTTCTCAAGTAGTACAATATGATGAAAATGAATTGAATGGATGTTAGTTTACGGATGTTAGTTAGAAAATATTAATGCATTTTGATCCGATTTGTCAAGATCTAAAATTTCTGTCCACTTTGATTTTAAGGTCATTGATGTAAAAAAAATATTGGTGAATTTCAACCCTTTATTAATTGATATTTCTAGTTGGTAGTCTATTGTGTCTTGCTTGCTTTTACTTTTAATTGATATTATATTTAAAACACGTGTGTGTATATATATATATAATAATAATAATAACAATAATAATATTTGACATGGTTAACTGTGTTAAAATTAAATCATCTCAAACGTTGAAATAATGTTTAACATGGTTAATCGTGTTAAAATTAAATCGTGTCAAACGTTGAAATAATGTTTGACATGATTAATCGTGTTAAAATTAAATCGTGTTACACGGTGAAATAATGTTTGACATGGTTAACTGTGTAGAATGTAAAAAATAACACGGTTTATCATTTGTGAATCTTGACACGGTTAACTGTGTTAACCTTAAAATTTTTAGACGTTTTCAAACCGTGTAATTTTTTTATACGCGTTATTTTTAGATAGATTTTTAACATGGTCAAGAACCGTGTTAAATTTGTTTAACATGGTTAAAAATGTGTCAAATTGACCTTTTTAACCATGTCAAAGTTCCTTTTTTGTTGTAGTGGTTATGAGCTTGAACTGCTAGGGGTTGCGTTCGTGTACCACGATCCGCGGTTTAAAGCGTGTGTTGAAAGTCTCACGCAGTCACGTGCCCGCTTCACTTTTTGTCTGAGACGAGGAAGATGTCGGGAGAGATGTACTGGGTCCGACGACATCTCGGCTTCTAAGGGTGTGTTGCAGCCGATTGTACTGGCCGAAAGCGGGGGTTGGTGTTGCTATGGCAGACCGGTTGGGATGTCATGCTCCTATCATTATCATACTTTTATATTGATGTTGTAATCGATGGTGGTGATTTCCAGTGGAGAATAACTGGTTTCTATGGTCACCCGGAGACTGATCATCGACGGGAATTGTGGGATTTATTACGTACTTTAGCTGGTGTGTTCGATCTCCCATGGTTGGTGGTTGAAGATTTCAATGAGATTTTGTGGTCTCATGAGAAGAAGGGTGGTGCTCCAGCTGATGGAGGAGTTTCATGATACTATTCTGGACTCGGGTTTAGATGACTTGGGTTACTCTGGTATCCCGTTCACATGGGAAAAGATGGTCACTGGGGAGTGTTCGTTCAAGAAAATGCTTGGATCCTGCACTCGCATCTGCTTCCTGGCAGGAGCGCTTTCCTGCGGCTTGGGTAAGTAGCTTTTTCTTTCCAAAATCTGACCATAATGCTATTGAGGTATATCTTTCTAAGCAGACTCAGAGATTTCGAAAGATATGGAGGTTTGAGAAGTTCTGGAGTAGTGAATCAAAATGCGAGTTGCTAATTCAACAAGCATGGTCACATAAGCCATCCCTTACGACTCGGTTGGGTGAGAGCCGCAAGCTACTTTCCCGTTGGAACCATGATGAGTTTTGGGGTCTACACCATCGTATCAAGTTCCTTCAAAAGGAGATTGAGCGATCATCTTCATTGGTTTGGGTGCCAATGGACTTGGATAAACGGAAGGAAATGTCATCGAAATTGCATGATTTGTCAGCTAAAGAGGAGGACTATTGGAGTCAACGTGCTCGTCAGACTTGGCTTCAAGATGGTGATAAGAACACCAGATTCTTCCATCAGTCAACTACGGCTTGCAAGCAGTGGAACAATATTGTGCAGGTGGTTAATCTGTCAGATGCGATTTTAACAGAGCAGGTGGATATATCGAATGAGGCGTTACGGTTATATAAGAACTTGTTCACTACAGCTGATCCGCAATAGTTGGATGCGGTCTTGGGCTGTGTTCGGTCGTGGGTGTTGTCAGAGATGGCTGTCGCACTCACTAGACCATACTCTCCAGATGAGGTACGTATTACTTAGTGTCAGATGCACCCTCCTAAATCTCCTAGTTCGGATGGTTTTTTCTGCACACTTTTACCAGAAATATTGGCACATTGTCGAGAAGAGTGTGACAACAACCACTTTATTGATTCTGACTTTGGGTAAGATGGACACGTCTTTGAATCACACTTTTCTTGCTCTTATCCCGAAGTCCAAAAACCCGCGTGATTTTTTTGGTTACCTTCCAATCAGTCTCTACAATGTTATTTACAAGTTGGTGACCAAGATAATTGTCAACCGCTTGAAGCCTTTCATGAGCTCGATTATATAGGAGTATCAGAGTGCTTTTGTGTCAAGTCGGTTATTGACGGATAATGTCCTCATTGCGCTAGAGACTTGTTATGCTATCAATAATTTGTGAGGTTCACGATTGAGAGTGATGGCCATCATGCTTGATATGATGAAAGCTTATGATCGAGTGGAGTGGCTATTCTTGAGGCATATGTTGTTACGGATGGGTGTTTTAGCGTCCTGGGTGCAGTTGGTTATGATGTGTGTAGAGACGGCGTGGTTTTCGGTTCTTGTGAATGGTACCCCTTCTAGATCGTTCACTCCCTCGCATGGTATCCGTTAAGGTGACCCACTCATGCCTTTTCTCTTTTTGTTTGTCACTAAAGGCTTTTCGTCTTTGTTGGAGGAGGCGGAGAGTATTGTGGGGAAGATTCAAGGTATGGCGGTTAGCACCTTGAGCCCGATGACCTCTCATTTATTTTTTACAGATGATTCCTTGATATTTATGCGGGATACGTTCCAAGCGATGAATGCGCTTAAAGATTTTCTTTGGACATATGAGACTGCGTCCGAGTAGCAAGTCAATCTGTATAAATCGGCGGTGTTTTACAGCCCGTCGATATCTTGTTACAAGAGAAATGCTTTACAACAGGTTCTCGGTATCCGACGAACTCTCACTGATGACAAATATCTTAGTTTTCCATGGATGTTGGGCAAGATGAATAATGTACAGTTGGACTTTCTAGTGGAGCGAGCATCTGAGCACCCTGCTTCTTGAAAGGCGTCTACATTATCCCAGGCAGGTCGAGGTACTTTGATTAAGTTGGTTGTTCAGTCACTTCCGACGTAACTAATGAGCTGCTTGTTGTTACCCCCAAAGATTTGTAAGTCTCTTCGCTCACTCTCTCTTCATTTGTTCTGGTCTGCTAATGTAAAGGAATAGAAGATCCCGTGGGTGGCTTGGGATCGCTTGTGTATGGCCAAGTGCGCAGGGGGCCTCAGTTTCTGGGATTATCCAGCTTTTAATCGGGCGATGCTATAAAATCAAGGTTGGCGTCTTATGCCGGCCCCAGACAGTCTGGGTGCACGAGTTTTTCGTGGCCTCTATTATCTGATAGGTACCTTTTTGGACGTTGATACACCTTCTAGACTTTATATGGTATGGAAGGCGCTTGTTGCAGGGAGGAAGGTGCTAGAAGTCGGTTATTTTTGGCGAATTGGGAGTAGGGAGCAGGTGGCGGTTTGGCAAGATCACTGGCTCCCGAGACCACTGATGAGTGCACATTATTATATATATTTTACCTTCAATTTTTCATATAAACTCAATTAATTGTTAGGTTCTTATTATTTTACGTAATAATGTTGTAGGGTTCCACTGCTAGAGGTGTTGGAGCACAAATTGAGGAATTGGAACTAAATTGACAAGAAATGATAAATTAAAGATAAATTGGATTGAAAGATGGAAGCCACGGATCAAATGGACATAAATAATGTACTTTGGGATCAAAATGAACAAGATATGAAAGTTAGAGGAGAAATTAGGCATTAAGCCACTTTTTAGCATGTTTGCATCTAGTTCGTATTCTACAGGGATCCGAAGTGGGCCTAGTTATAAAAAGCCTATAAAAAGGCCTAGGTTGAAGAATAAGGGGGAACTCGCACATCGGAGGAATAGTCACGCACAGAGGGCACGATTCGGCCAATTTTGGAGAGAGCAGCTGAGTAACGCCAACATCATCTGCAACTGAGTTCTTCTTTTTTCTTTTAATTATATTTAGTAAATAGATTATTTTTATTATCTAGAATTTATTGTGAAATTTAAATCTATGGTTTTGATTATCTATTTCTAGACATTATTATTTCATGATTCTTATTTATTTACTTAAAATGTTGATGCATTATTCTTTTGGTTATGGAATATTTGTGGTATGATTTGTTTAGGAATAATGAAGTATTATTAGGTCACATCATAAATTAGGCTAGGTTTAGTTCTAGAACAGAAGTTCAGAACAGTTTAGGAAGAAGATAGATCGCTTAAATAATTAGAGCGACACATAAGTGTGTTTTAATTACCTAGATTCACTTCAGAAGAATATTTTTAGAATTGATACATATGATAACAGAATGAGAATAATAATTATAGGTAATTCTAAATTGTTAAACCTGAAGTTTAAGTTGATCAATAATCCTAGGAGGTAATTTTAGTATTTAATTTCTTACTCACTTGCACTTTAGTTTCTTAATTAATTCTCACACAAAATCAATCAATCATTCTCTTTTATTTTATTTTATTTTATTTTATTAAGTCACACACAA
>JBBYHH010071189.1:0-15569 GCA_038382905.1 Daphne laureola
ATTAACGAGACAGATTATGGATTGCTCACCCCAGGCCGCGGATTGCGGCAAGGCGACCCACTCTCACCATTTTTATTTTTAATTTGTGCTGAAGGTTTATCGGCTATGCTTCGTCAAGCTACTAGTACTAGGAGGATTTCGGGAGTTTCTGCTTGTCGAGGAGGACCGCGCATAGCTCACTTACTCTTTGCAGATGACAGCTTGATATTTTGTCATGCAAAATGTCAACACGCAGAGAACTTATTGTCTATCCTTCATCGCTATGAGCAATTATCGGGACAATGCATCAACTTCGACAAATCGGGATTATTTTTCAGCCCGAACACTTTTCGCTCAAAGTTCCGGGTAGGTGACTGTTCTGAGGTCGAAAAATATTTGGGTCTTCCTACCTATATTGGTTGTCAGAAAAAAGTCGCCTTCCAATATTTGAAGGATCGTCTACGGCAGAGAACATCGGGTTGGGGAGAAAAATTATTATCAAGAGCTCGCAAGGAAGTCCTTATTAAATCTGTTGGACAAGTCACCCCTATATATGCCATGAGCATCTTCAAATTCCCGGATGCTGTTTGCAAGGACATGGAAATTATTCTCAACAAATTTCTTTGGAACCACGGGCGTCGGAGTGGCGGCCATTAATTGGATGAGATGAGACCGGTTGACGCCTCGAAAAGAACATGGTGGGCTTGGATTCAAGGACTTCTCCGCGTTCAACTTGGCCTTACTAGCGAAACAGGGCCGGAGACTACTGTCCAACAACTCTTCTTTATGTGCTAAAGTCCTAAAAGCCAAGTACTATCCTAACTCATCTTTTCTACACGCCAAGCAGAAGCAAAATTCCTCTTTCACATGGCAGAGCTTACTAGCTGGTCGTGAACTCCTTTGTCTTGGGACCCGATGGAGAGTTGGAACGGGAGAGAATATCGCTTTGTGGTGTGACCCATGGCTTCCGGACAGCAATGGTTTTCGCCTGGGTGTCCCGGCGCGAATGGCGTCTTATGCTGCAACAGTCTCTGACTTAATGATCAATAATAGCACATCATGGAATTTACCTCTTCTTGAAAGCCTATTTAATCCAGGTGACATCCTTCACATACAAAACATTGCTTTGCCATCCCCTTTAAGATCTGATACTGTTGTGTGGCATTACAGCTGTGATGGCGAGTACTCCGTTTGAAGCGGCTACCACCCATATATGCAGAAGAAACACTGAAACCAGGCCTGTTCAGCTGTTATTTCTCATTTTTGGAAGGATGTTTGGGGAGCCCGTGCTCTTAACAAACACAAGAACTTCATATGGCGAGCTGCAAACAATGCTATCCCCACTCGAGTAAACTTGGCATATAGACATATTACATCGGAGGTGCAATGCCCACTGTGTAATTCAGCAGAAGAATCCACTCTCCATGTACTTCGGGACTGCATTTTCTCAAAGACAGTTTTGGAGGAATGCAGGCAGCCTATTCCGGGGAATTTAGGAGGATCTACAGCTCTCTCCTGGTTGCAACAGGTTCGACAAGTTTCTCCTACCAGCAAATGGGATATTTTACTAATTATTTTCTCATCAATATGGCACCACCGCAATTCAATTGTCCATGGTGGTGCTGTTATCTCCCCAAATGCAATTCGCTGGCGTGTTATGGCTCAAATGGCTGAATTGGAAAGCTTAGATCGAAGGGCTCGAATTACTGGCCGATCACTCCAATGGTTACCCCCACCACAAGGCTGGATGAAGATCAATTCGGATGTGGCTATCAACAGTGATGGCATGTTGGGATTTGGGGCAGTCTTGCGTGACTCAGAGGGGATGGTGCTTGCAGCTCTGACAACTCGACTACATGGCATCCCGGAGGCGTCTTACGGCGAGCTACTAGCTGCTCTTGAAGGCCTTATTCAGCTTCTCACGCCCTCTATACATAAGGTAATCTTGGAGCTAGACTCGATGGAGGCAGTAAATGCAATCAAAGTTGGGCCTGTTGGTGATTCGGAGGCAGCAGACTATGTGCAACAGATCCGTGGTTGTCTTGAGATGCTGGACTGTTGGGAAGTTCGACACGTCTTTCGTGAGGCAAATGAAGTTGCACACCAGTTTGCACATCTTGCACTTCATTCGAATACTTCTCAACTGTGGATGACCAGCCTCCCCACTACAATTAGACCGAGTGTTATGTTGGACATCCACCCATCTTTGTAATATAATATCTCAAATTTCTACCTGATATCTTTATGTTATTTTGTCAGGACTATAACAAATTCAGGTCTAGATATATTTAATTTTTGGAGTTAAAATGTTTGTTTGGGGTGGTTCGTGTGGGAACTCCCTGCACTCAATAAAAAAAAAAAAAAAAGACAAAAGAGAACCAACCACCTCGGTGGTTGCGAATGCGCTGTCCGAGCAAAAAAGATGATGATAATGATAATAATGATGGAGGGACACGTGCCCGGTTTAAGGCATACAGTTCTCTGCTGTGGGGGGAGAGTTTCTTGAGCGAGAATGGAGGAAATAACGATCGTCGGCGTTGTGGGCGGCGGCCAAATGGGGTCGGGGATAGCTCAGCTCGCCGCCGTGAACGGCTTCAAGGTCTGGCTCCTCGACACAGACCCCGATGCGCTCGCCAGAGCCACCCGATCAATTTCCGATTCTCTTCAACGCTTCGTCTCCAAAGGCCAGCTCTCTAGGGTAAGAATCAAACGCTCCTACTCTTCACGTTTCAGATGTTTCCTTCTGTCTGCTTTAATTGAACTCTTTGTTAGTCTTGAGTTTCATGGGATGTGGCCTTTGATTTTAGGGTCGTATGGCTCTGAATTTGGAGTTTTGGCTTTGTTTGTCTAAAGCAAAGTAACACTTATATGCTCTACACAGGGCAAGTACAGTTTTTTTTTTTTCTTTTTTTTTCTTTTTTGTTGCAATGTGGTTCGTCACTTTTAACTTCAATGATACACGAAGACAGTACTTGATTTCCCTTTTTCTTGGTTGTGAGGGAAACTGAGCAGTTAGTACAGCTTAGGCCATTCAACTATATTTGTGGTCCGTCTCTGTTAAATTCAATGAATCTGGGGTTATTACAATTTACAATGGGGGTTGGAGAGTTAGCACTGTATTATTGTTTTATCTATATGGGGTTGTTTATTGGCATCCTCTTGGATCTGGTGGTGGAAACATTCTGGGGTGATTTTTGTACTTGAGTTTTGATCTCAATTCTCTCTTTGGAGCAAAGGTTTAAATTTTCTTTGGGTCCTTTAATGAAATTTCTTTAGTTGCCTTTTAAAAAAAATAATAAAATAAAATAAAAAATCAATGGATCTGTCTAAGTAGGCCATTGTTCTTCTTTGCTTAGACAACCTTAGTTTTACAAAGTCGCTAACTAGGTCTAGCTGAACAGATTACTATCAAGTGTATGTCAATTAGATGCAAGTAGAAAGGGTTTTCTTTGAAATGAGCTTCTGTGTCTTGGGTTCATTGCTTAATGTTCTTACTTGGTAAACAGACATTATTTTTGCATTCTTTTTTGTCTCATTTGACCATTTTCAGCTGGAAAAACAAAAACATCTGAAGTAAAAAGGAGGCTTGGTGGGTCATAAGTTGGTACAGTGTCTTGGTCTATACTGATTTAAGGATGTTTAAATGAGTTTTCTCTATGCTGATTTAAGGATGTTTAAATGAGTTAAGGCGATGGATCTATAAATTGAACAAAAAGGATTAAAGAGTAGTCTTATTTGATTCTTAGGATAAATGGGAATTTGGACGGTGACCCGATGACCTTTGCCTCTGGCGAGGGACAATGCTTTTGTATTTCATAGTGTTTTTCCCTTTGAGTTTCCCATTTCTAATTTTTTGTTTTCCCAAATTTGTTGTCTATTCTTTAATCATGCACCCTCTTCCAGATTTACCTCAGTTTGTGAGCTGTTGCTGTTATACTGTTTTGTACTGTGTAACTTTAGAGAAAGATGTCAATGTGTGTTGAGACATCCATTATATTTACAAGGGAAGTCTATATTCTTTCATTGAGCAGAGATCACACGACTAGTGCTCATTGTCCATAAACAAGTTCCTCTTGCCGATTTACTACTATGGTTCATACTGGGTCTGGTTTTTTCGTATTCTATGCAAATTTTGATGTCTTCTTCCATCACAAATTTAGACCGAACTGTAAAATCATGCTAGTGTCTTGGGACTTTTGAATCTATTTTACCATTTGAATGTTCCTCATTTAGTATACTCCATCTTCCAGGTTGTGTTTGTTTCAAATCTCTACCCATATTTTCATCAACAGAACATCAAATCAATCATTTTCGTCCAATTTTCCTCTCGCAAACATCACATCAATTTTCAAATACTTCCAACTTTCTTCACCGAAGTCCCCCAAAATCTCTCAAAAGAACAAACCCCTAATGTTTCTATAATCTGTTCTTTCGTTCGATGTGTTGGATTTTCTCTTTAACACTCTGCATTTTCTTAAGAGGCCTGACGTTCTGCCCTACTCTTGAACAAAAACTTTTCCATGTGTGTGAAGCAAGCAACTAATTCTGTCTAAAGCTCTATGAATTGCTAGTGGAAGCTTAAGCTTGTATCTGTTAGGACCTTGTGCAATGTGCTGGGGTGAGCTCTGCTAATCTGTGCAAAATCCTGTTCGGTTACTAATGCAACCTATGTTGGTTGGTCTATGGGACTTATTTCTGAATAATTGACTTATGTTGGTCCATGAGAGGTTTTTTATACACTGTGTGAACATGATCTTCAACTTGTTAAACTGTAAACCTTCTGTCTTTCAACTTCTTATATCAGATAGCACTTCTATTCTCATGATAAGTTTTTTTTTTTTTTTTTTTCCCGTCTTTCCTTCTCTTGATTTGCAACATCTTCTCCCTCATTGTCCCTTAGACCTCCATCTTCAGGAACAATGTCTCAGTTGATTTGTTAATATTGGGGTTGGCGGAAAGAGTTTACTTTGAGACCTGTTTTGTACATGTTGATGTTCAAGAATAACATAATTTTGCTGATTTTGAATCTAATACGATTCTAACTGGTGATTCGACAGGCGGCATTTGCAGATGCAATGGGGCTCTTAAGTTCTACCTCAAATATACAGGACTTGTCATCAGCTGATTTCGTTATTGAAGCTATTGTGGAATCTGAAGATGTTAAGAGAAAGTTATTTATTGAACTAGATAAATTATCTAAGACATCCACGATATTAGCTTCCAATACAAGTTCCATATCCATCACTCGGCTAGCATCTGCAACTACAAGGCCCCATCAGGTTCTTATTTAAAGGCTTCCAGTTTATTCCACAAATTATGTTGTACAGAAATCTGGTTACTAAAAATACACGTAGATCCCTACCAGCTTCCTTTTTCGATTGAATTTCCGTAGTTTAGAATAATCCATGACTTCATCTTATTGCGGCTCTATACTTCCCCCCCTCCAATATCTGATTTTACCCTCAGACATCAAAATCATATTTTTGTCGAAAAACTGATTTCAACATCAAAAGAACACACCCTTTATCAGATTTGAAGCAAAAGTTTCTTTCCAGGTAATCGGGATGCATTTCATGAATCCGCCTCCTATAATGAAATTGGTGGAGGTCATTAGAGGTGCAGACACCTCGGATAGAACATACGCCGCAACAAAAGCTTTGGCAGAAAGGTACCTCCATAATCACATCATTGGATTAGAAAATACTTGCATTTACAACAGTGAAGTACTGCATTATCTGTTCATACATTTAATTGGGAAATGAAGATGGTAAGTCTTAATACAAAACCAAGTATGTCATGTTCTTGGTTCTTTTTCAGTTGACATTGGACTGCAAATTCTTATGTCCCCCCTCTTCTGAGTTGGTTACAAATTCTGCTACAGATTTGGGAAGACTGTAGTTTGCTCTAACGACTACGCTGGTTTCATTGTCAACCGAATCCTTATGCCAATGATCAACGAAGCACTTTACACGCTCTACACTGGGGTCGCAACGAAGGAGGATATCGATGCAGCGATGAAGCTAGGTACGAATCAACTGATGGGGCCGTTGGAGCTTGCTGATTTCATTGGATTAGATGTATGCTTGTCAATAATGAAAGTTCTGCATGATGGACTTGGGGATGCTAAATACTCCCCTTGCCCTCTTTTAGTGCAGTATGTCGATGCAGGTCGCCTTGGGCGGAAAAGGGGCGTTGGAGTATATGATTACCAGAAAGAAGCAGCACGGTTGAAGTCTCCTGCTCGACTTTGAACCTAGGATGACATGAACTGAAACACCAGGACAATCTTGGCATGATCTAATTAGCTTAGATGGTCTGAAAAAAGCTTTGTAGATTGTGTTTTTGTGTGCTTGTGACTGAGCTCTGTTTAGCATTTTGGGCCATGATGAGTTTTTGGGCCCAGAATTACTTGCAGTCCAACAGCCCAGAAGTCTGCGGGCTTGTAGTTTCCTTACTGGATATATGGACAAAAATAAAAGTATACTCGAGCCAGTAAATTGTGTATTGCAGGTAGGCAAATCCAATTACCATCAGATTAACACTTTTATCCCAATTATGTTGGGGTTGTAGGTATGAAATTTATTATGTTAATCAACTATAAAAAGTTAGTTCACTACTCCCTCCGTCTAAAAAAGACTCCGTCTTACAAAGAAGATTTGAATATTTTATTTTCAGTATTTAATTAATAATTTTTTTCTTCTAACATTTTTATATAATAAAATTAAATAATTTATATGCAAATGATAATTTAACGTTTCTAATTTATAAATATAATTTTTTAAAAAAAATTTAGCAAGTTTTTTTTAATAATAATTTGAATTAAACATTAAAAATCAAATGCTTGAAATAATTTGGAACTGAGGTAGTATAATTTTAGGTAAAAACCAAGTGCTAAATTTTAGTGCAAATTTAGTGGCGAACGATTTTTTCAAAAAACAAAAAGAAAAAATTATAAAAAATCACCTACTGAGGAAATAGATTGTACCCAAAGTAGTCATTCTATTATGGTTTTAGTATAGATAGTCTCATAAATTATATTGACTCAATAATTTAATAACTTTAGTTCTTGAATTATAAAATATTTTAATTCAATCCCTTAATTATGTATTGTCAAACACTTTATCCTTTGATCGTATGAATATTAATTGACTTTAGAGAAAATATCTATTATTATCTTATTTCTTTCTAATCTATACCCAAACTCTCTAAAATTTTTAGATTTAACAAAAACATCGTCTCTCTAGGTTTTATGGATTGGTGGGTGGGTCGAGTTGAACAGAGGAGTATGACTGATCACTACCACAACCCTTTGAAATTTTGAACTTAAACATTTACAACCTAATGCTTTAAATTCTTACAAATAAATCATTCATCTGTCAAAAAACTAATAATATTAGAGTCTTATTGAGTGAGTTACCGAATTAAATGATTAAAATATTTTAAATTTACATAATTTAAAGACTGAATTAATATATTTTATAATTTAAAAATTAAAATACGTGAATTAACATAATTTAAAGAACTATTTGATAATAAATTTTTTTATTATTTGATGATTGTATAAAGGAACATATAGGCCCACATTGGCCATAATAGGCGGCATTTTCTTCAATGAAAGTGATGGATTGAAGTGGAATCCAGTGACTTACAGTGAGTGAGGTAGATTAGAACGTAGCACAGACCTTTTTCATTAGTTACTGGATGTTTTGGTAAGTTACTGGATGTACCAAATTATTATTTCTCCCGTCTCAAAATCAAAATTATTAAAATATTTAATATTTAATATTTATTTAATTTTAATTTATTTATATTATTTTATTATATAAAAAATATAAATAAAATATATTTATAAAATAGATACATTAAATTTTTATTTATATATAAAAATTTTAAATTTATATTTTAAATAATTAAAAAATAAAATTATAAATTAAATATTAAAAAATAAATATTTCAATAATTCTGGAAAAAAGAGACTAATAAATCAAACTTTTTCTCATAAATTACTCTACGAAAATACTAATATTATGATCTATGGAATTATTTATACAAAAGCTACTTGAATGAATTAAATTATATAGTGATTTTTTGACGAATAATTTTCTATGCTTAAATTTAGCAGAAATTACAAATTGTTTGATCCTTAAACTTTTCACCATCCCTCCTTAATTACATTTTTACTTTTTTAAAATAGTTCTACAAAAATATACTGTATTAAGAAAGTAGAAACATTTTATCCTTTGTATATGAATTGTTTGAAATATTAAAATTAAAATGCTAAGAAAAAAAGTCATAGATTACAAATTCAGAAATAAAATAAAAATATTTAAATAGAAGCGGATGCGGTATACAGGATAAGAATAATGGAACTTGGCTTTTTGAAAGTCAAAAAAAGGAGGCAAAAACACACAAAAAAAAACTCTAAACTTTTCAGTTTGTTATGAGATGGTCATTAAATTTTTTATTCAGACGAATAAATCACTAATTTTTTTTAATTGTATCAATTTAATCATCGGATCTGAATTCTGATGATTTTTTACGCGGAGAAATAATACGGATTGAGCGAAAAATTTAATATAAAGTATTTCTAAGTATCTGATTAAGAAAAACAAGTTAAAAGAATACCACCAAGAAAGTCAGCCGTGTTTAGGATAAAGAAAAATGACGTAATATTTCTCTGATGTGCGTGTATTTTTTTTTAATTGAACAGTTAAGTTAGAGATATTTTAGGTTTAATTTTATGCTCAATCTGTCATTTTTTAACCTGAAACATCATCAGAAATAAAATCTAGTGACTAAATTAGTATAATTTAAAAAATTCAGTAACTTATTCAGCTTGTTAAATTGTTAAATTGTTAAAAAGTTCAGCAGTCATTTTGTAATAAACAAAATAATTCAGAGATTTATTTGTGTTTTTTGTCAAAAATAAAATAGGTGACAACTCTTTACCCTTACATAAAAAGACATTTTAGTACTACACATTCAGAACCATATAATAGAAGTAAAAGGAAGGAAGAGGAGGAAAATAGAGAAAGAAGACAGCAGCAAAGGAGGAAGAAATTAAAGATGAAGTTCTTGTTCCAATGTCCATGTTGCTCTTGCTTCTTCTTCATCAAGCCCAGAAGAGCAAAACCAAAGGTGAAGGATGGGAAAGAAGAGAAGAAGAAAGAAGTGAAGGAAGAAAAGAAGAAGGAAGAGAAGAAAGAAGAGAAAGAAGTTAAAGCAGAATGAGATCCAGAGAGATTCGGGTCATGTTGACTTCGGATCGGATCGGATCTTCAAGGTATCTGAAAATTCTCTATTTATTAGGAATCAAGTGGATATATAATCAATCATGTTCAATGTTGTTCATGAGATGTACCAGTACCAAGCTCAGTTCCTCTTAAATAAATTGCAGTTAATTAGACTTTTGTTAAATTCTTATTTATCTCAAGCGGAGTTCTGTTTGATTTTACACTTGTTCATGGGATCTAGTAATAACGTAATTCACTCATTAACAGAATTGACACTCTGAAAACGACTCATGTTGTAAATGTTTGACGAAAACGCGTGCCACTAAACCTCACACTTTTAATTCTTTCAATTTCATCCTAAAATATGTGTGATTTTTTTTTTTTTTTTTTTTTAAACATACAAATTGGTTACAGACATAAAAGAAGGTTGCTCTCTTAAAAAAAAAAAAGCAAAGAAAAAAGAAAAAGAGAGAGAAAATAAAGAAGAAGGCTGGTCGGTGACGGATTCTAGCGGCCGGGTCTGCTTCCCGTTAGGTACGCCGGTGACGGTGGTTTTTGTCGGTGAGAGTTATTAACATCAACCAGCTGGACTTTCTCCATGTTGTCGGCATTCCCGTCCGAGTGACCTCATGCCTCCCACTCATCTTTACGAGTTACTTGCTCAAAATGTAAAAAAAAACTATAAAAGTAATATGTGTGAGGATGTTATTAGTTGATACATCATTACTTATTATGAGATTATTACTATTAATTATAAGAATAATAATCCTATAATTATTTAGTTATAGTATCACTAACTAATAACATCACACATATATAGATTAGAAGACTTTCTTTTAACCCGCGTAGTTTTACGTATATTATTACTCCATTGATTATTAAGGATGAAGAGAACAAGTAAAGTTTTTGTTTTCCCTTAATATTTTGGGTAAGATGATATACTTAAAATTTGAAAATGTTTTTTTTTCCAACCCTAGATATATAATTTGTGGTTAATGACGAAATCAGGAATTTGTGGTTGGGGGCTGATGTATAGCTTAATATATGTTGAGTCAATTACCACCGACAATACAAGAACAATTTGTACGAAAGAAATTCTTCAAATTCATACTAATATTGCAAATTAATACATACATAAAGTACTCAATGCTCAATACAACCTTCTTTAGTTTTTAACCTTTTTATGTACTTGATCATTTTTAAATCGTTGATCTTGATCTTGTTAAACATAGCTTAAAATAATACTAAAACAAACAATTGAAAATTAGTGAGATAATTAATTTTTACTCACCAATTAGAAGACACTAGAATCAAAAGAAAAAAATTCATTGAAGGAACTTAGCAAGACATTAAATAAATAACTTAAACTTTGTCTCAAGAGACAACTAACAATCAATATGATAGTCATAATTTCAGTGCAAAATCAAATGGGTGAGAGAGAGTGGCGAAGAGGCTTGAGAGGGGGGTGAGTGAGAGAGATTAGGGCCAACAACTTAGAGTCCGTTTATTTAACAACTAGTGAGGAAAACCCATAGGACCCAAACCCCCTAAAGCCCAACACTAAAATAACCTAATGACTAAAATAACCTTACAGACCAAAATAAGATGCAAATCCCTAAAGCCCAACATTATACTAATATAATTACTAAATTACCCTTACCTCACGATTCCCAGAAACCTCCGCCTCCTTCAATGGTTCTGAAAAACCCTTACCTCAAACACTATTCAAATTCTGATTTCAATCTCACCACAAACTAGCGACGATCGAATTCAACAAGTTTTTCAACACTGTACTTCCGATTCTGTTCAAATAGCAGCAATGGAAGAGATCAAGCTTAATGAATCGGACTCACAATCGGTGAAAACTAGACACAAATCAAGCGAGAAAGGAGATGGAACAGAAGTTAACGAGAAAGAACTTAAAGAACAAGAGAAACTTACCGATCAACAGGACATTATCGGCGGCGACTGTGAAAAGCCTAGCAAGGAAGTAGAAGAAGAAGCTAGAGTTGAAGAACAGAGACTTGAAGAACAAAAAAAAGAGAAATCATCTAGGTAAGTTGATCTTACCTTGAAGATGTAAATCGTCCTGCGTTTTTCTTTGATTTTGTTGTTCTGAATGTAAGTCTCTGAACTGAACTCTAAATGATGAAGTTGATGAAGTCTCTCTGTGAAGGAATGATGAGCGAAATACAATAAATGAACTAATGTCTTAATCACATGGAAGAAGAAGCGAATATAAATAGCTATGGCTACATTTTAAAAAGAAGTATACATAGTGTCTGAATGAAAATATAGTTTCATATTGTATTCTGCAGATCTGTATAATGTATTCCTTGCATTCTCATAGTGTCTTGCTAGCATATACACTATCTTAATGAAAATATAGTTTCATATTGTCTTCTCAAGATCTATATATTGTCTTCCTTGCATTCTCATAGTGTCTTGCTAGCATATACACTGTCTGAATGAAAATATAGTTTCGTATTGTCTTCTCCAGATCTGTATAGACATTGTTACAGTATGTAGCAAGCTAATGGACACAAGAATAATACTTATAAGACATTATGTACTCTTATGATAGTTGTCTTAGAAACATTTCTTATTGTGATGATAGCTAACAACCACAATTTGTCCATCCTCAGCTCTGAAACATAAGAGAAATAAACACCTGCAAATGATGAATCCACGTAAACATTAGTATGTTAGTTAACTTGCAACATCTGACTCTAAATGAACTGGTATTTATTCTGTAAGACATTATATAGTAGACATGAAGATAATAGAATAGTTATGCACAAACATTGTACTATCATGAGTCAAAGAAGTACTGACAACCGATATTTGTTCCCCAGCAATGGAGATGGTGATTAAGAGGAACACATCAATATAGATGATGCACCAATTCCAGAGTCCCTCGGAAAGTTAGCTCTGGAAGATGATCAAGCTTCAAAGAAACACTTAGAGATACGAAATTTAATACTGATGGAATGGAAAAAGTATATTGTCTTTTCTGAAATTTAACATTGTCTGCATATGTAGTTGAATCTTATTATATCAAGAACTCATAGACAATGTTTATGACATCTCAGCGATGCAGAAAAGATGAATCAAGAGGAAGCACCAACAGAGGATCCAAGGTAAAATTACAATAAAAACATTATATGAAAGTATTAAGATGACAGTATCATCACTAGCTTGATTCCTCACCAAAAATGTAGTACTTCAAAGGACAGAATGTTTCCACTAGTTGCGGAATCTGATACAACAACAGATCGAATAGAGGAGGAATGGAGAAAGGCGCAACAAAAAAGACTTAAATAGTAAGAGTGCTTTGCTACTTGATTACATCATTATACAAAAAACATCAAAGTAATTACTTAGTTCTTAAATCTTTTTTGGTATAATTTGCAGAGCAATAAGAAAGGCACCGTCTATAAGACAAAGTCCTCGATTCAAAGCAACAATTGTTAAAGGTCAAAAGATGAATAAAGAGAAAATAGAAAAGGGCAAAAGAAAGAAGCTAGATTTTATAGATGTAGAAGAGGAAATCCAAAAGAAGAAGAAACCTGTTGTTCAGAAGAAGAAAGAAGAGAAAAAAGAAAAGGGGGGAAAAACAAAGAAGTTAACAGTTGCAGAGAAAAAAAAACTGAAGTTGTACAGAAGAAACAAAAAAAAAGGAAGAATAAGGAGGATGACATAGTGTCTAAAAAATAGAAGACAAAGACATGGAAGAATGAGGAGGAAGATGGCTATGAAACAAGGTAAAAATTGATAAAAGTCTAAATCTCGTGTTAATACTGTATTATCTACATATTCATATTGTCTGGTTCCATATCTATACTGTCTGAGCCTGCATGTTGATACCATATGGTTCTCATATTCATAGTGTCTTATCTAAATATTCATAGTGTCTAACACTAAAAATTCATGTCGTCTGGATTTCAGAAAAGACATAACTCTAGAGAAGAAGATGGAGCTATTTAGGACTAAATGCAATCCGAAACACTTACTAGAAAAAAATGGAGGAATTGAAAGATAGTGAGCCTCATATGAAAGCAATTGAAGAACTGGGTTTTCAGTCATTGTCCAAGCTCACCTGCATCTCACTCCACATCCCATTACTAAAGTGGCTTGTTGGAGCTTTCAACGCTGGAGACATATCTTTGCAATATGGTGATGGACAGAGAGTAGAGATTGCGCCAGAGGATGTCCATGCAACTCTTGGGATACCCATGGGCGAACTTGACATAGAAGAGTACAACTTCTCAAAGGACTCAAATCCAGCCCTCAAAGAATGGAGACTGAAATATGGGAAGAAAGAAGGCCCATATACAAGTCATGTAAAAGCGGAGGTCGACAAAACAAACCCAGCTGATGATTGGTTCAAGCTGAACTTCATTGTGTATGTTGTTTCAACCATTATTGCGCCAACAAACTGCAACACTTGTCAATTCAGAGTCCACAAAGCGTTGAAGAATAGAGTAGACAATGTCAGAAACATGAATTGGTGTAAGTATGTTCTAACGAGATTGGCAATGGAAACCCACTACTTCAAAACCTTAGCATATAATGACCCTTGTGGAGGCTATCTCTACTTCCTACAGGTCTTCTATAAACACTGTTGCCTCTGCATATAGTTACTTTCTACTGACGAAATAAATACCGTTCTGATATATATAATTCATGAATGCAGATGTTTTATCTAGACAGATTCATGTACAAGGGGCACCTGGATGTTCCAAGAGTATTCCCAACTATGCATCAGTGGGTTTCTAAGACTGCAGGTAGTAGGGTCCACATTGAGTGACAAGAAGGAGGATTTGGAAGGGGACGGTTGCTACCAAGGATAGCAATACGAGAAGCAATAACAGAAAGGCAAAAGGAGAAAGTTCCAGCTCAAGAACAACATACTGAGAAAGTGCAGGATCAGGAAGTGCCTGCTCAAGACACTACCAAAGGCGAGCAATCAGGTATAATGTTTGAAAACATTGATTGCATATACACTGTCTAAATGAAAATGTAGTTTCATACTGTCTTCTCCAGATCTATATAATGTCTTCCTTGAATTCTCATAGTGTCTTGCTAGCATATACATAGTGGCTTGATTGAATTTACAAAGAGACTGATACACTGTTTGATTTTTTTATGATACTTGAAGGATCCAAAGAGGAGAAGACATTCTGACAGAAAATTGAGTATGTCCACAAATGTCTCAAAGAGTCAGCCGAAGAAAATCGTAGAACACAAATGGCGATTAATGATCTTTGTAGTGTTTACCCTGAAACAACAACTGAATTGCAAAAAGTCCTAGGAAAGATGCCAAACAATGAGTAAGGCGATCAAGCATCAAAAGATAGCGATGATGATTGGTTCATTCATGCAGCGGAAATTGTTGAAGGAATGGAGGAAGCAAAGAAGGTGCAACTTCAGAAGCTCAGAGACCAGAACTTTTTGAAAAATCTGGATCAAGCTAACATCAGCGCTGAAATCATTCATCATCTTGAAAATATGCCATCATTCACTATTGACCTATAAGAACAAAAGGAAGATGAAGGGAAAGTTCAAATCGCCAATTTGGATGAAGTTGATGCCCCAACCTTCAACTTAGGATTGACCCAAGAAGAAATAAAAGAGGTATTGCTTGATTATGCATGGAGAAGATTCACTCTAATGTAAGTTATCAATAACAACCTCTCCATATTGTACTCTATGTCCTACATTACTGTCTAATTAAAACTTCAACACTGTATGTTGTAAACTGTTATAGTGAAACACTGGATAAATTCGGGCATACGCTAATCCTCAATCGTCAAGAGTTCTTGACGTTAAAGGCAGGCATGGATGTGTATGATATAGTTGTGAGATCTTATTGTTACATTCTCAACCATGCAGATACAATAGTGAGGTGTGTGGACAGATTCTTCTTCCCAGTGGATTTATCGGTATGGAACATACTACAAATGAATATCACTGACAATAAAAAACTTGAATTCTTACTAACACTATTTTTTCTTCAACGCAGCAAACCCTAGGCTTGTATGCTAAATCTGTTGCACTCAAGCAAACAAAGAATAAGGTAACAGAGGAAAAGATTGAGAATGACAATAGAATTGTATCAACCATGATGGATTGGGTAGCTGATTGGCTTGAACTGAACAAAGTGAAGAAGGAAGATTTGACGAAGTACAAAATGGTAAAATACCTACTAAATTATTTTGTCTGCACTACATGTAAATATTGTCTTCTTACTAAGCTTATTCTGTTTGCACTACATATGCAGCTTGTCTTCCCAATCTTGTTCGATTCACACTATGCAGTATTCTGCATCAACACAAAAACAAAGAAAATTGAAAT
>JBBYHH010071299.1:0-15568 GCA_038382905.1 Daphne laureola
GACTCGCCTGACCATCCTAAATCTTGAAAAACCTATTTCTCCTCACCAACACTTAACCAATACACTCAAACAAGATTATCCATCAACTCATCTTACTTACCCTCCAATAACATGCGATAAACAGTACCTTAAATATAACTCAAACTAAAAAATTAATGATCACCCACGTACCTTATTAATTTACCTTAAGCTTCAATAGATGTAATGGCTTGTCCTCCAGCCACTATACACTAGAAAATTATCGCCTACCAATGATGGGTGTAACAGGTACCGCATCGGGGATGCCACCCAGGATCTCTATTGAGTATCATTTGATACGGTAGTACGAATTACCAAAAAGAAGACAATGCAGTCAAATTTAACACGTTCCGCAAGAACAACTCAATATGAAAAGTGAGTACACAGAAATGATGACACAGGAGCCAGACATAGTGACCAGACATACAAAACAACACAACAACCTAGAGAGGAACATCTACATTCTATATCAGCTTTAGGACATTATAATAACTATGAAACCACGACAAAGATTAATGAGGCATTCAGGATTAGTTAAGAGATATTAAGGAGTACCGTAGTCTTAGGACTCGGTACTGTCTGTGGTTACTGTGTAGCAATACCGGAAATGGACTCGGGGGTAACAAGATATGCCTGGAGGATGGGAGATTATTGAGTGGCTCTGCTTGGTATTCTAAACTACCACTCCCGCTTGACAGACGGTGGTTCAAGAATATTAGTCAATTGATGCCAGGAGATCTAGAGATGAGTATTCTAACATTACTGGAATTGTTCATTGATTTGATTGGGTTACAAGAGGAAGTTAGATCTGGAATTTTACAGAGAGGTTTATGATTAAGTCTATTAGCTTGGGATAAAATTCCATAATTTATTTCAATCCGTAGATCCAGTTTGTGAAGTGAACTTAAACTAGAGACAAAGCTATTTTCTAGGAAAAATAGCCGATTTTGACCAAACTTGTACGAATAAACTGCAATGACTCCCTCATAATTTTGATCTGAAAATATTTTTGAGTCTAGCCTCATGTGTCTAGTTTAAGGAAAAATTTACAGAACTAGATTTGGACACCCATGGAATTTTCTAAAAATGTTTTACTGAAGGTTGGTAGTGTTGGAAACAGGATATTGGTAGAAGAGAAGTTTAGAAGAACAAAAGGAAAGATAAGTTTATTGGAATCATGTACGGATAAATTGTACAGAAGGATCATAGTTCTCTTTCAGGAAGCTGTGGGTTACCACCGAAGGTGTGATTCTATGGTATGTTGTGACAGCTTTGTTCTATATTGAGATGACTCACATACATGGTCTGATTTGGGAGCAAATTATGACACTCCATCCCATAATTTTGTTTAGCGACAGTTGTGTCCTAACTGTATGTTCTGTATCAGTACCATCTCATGGTACACCAACATGGTGTTCTGATTTTGTTTAATGTTCGGGTCCATCATTGCACTGGTACGGTGCTCGGTTGGTGGATCCATTGTTCTGACCCCAGAATGTTGTGAAAGCATGTGCTAATAAAGGTTAAAGGTTCACCCTCCCAAATGATTTAAGGGAATGGCATTGAATGTGTTAAAGGATTGTCAAAGGTTGACATCATGTGTGCAAGTGGTTTGTCAGTGATTGTGATGGCTACACCACTTATATTGCCGACAAGGGCAATTATGTGGTACATATGCTGAATATGAAATACGTTGTAATGGTATAAGTTTCTATCTGGTAGGATGAGTGGTATATGTGTTGAGATAGATTCTCCATATATGAGTAATGATTAAAGATTGTTGAGGCAATCGATTGCTGATTGCAAATAATGTTTTATGTACGTAATACCTTTTGAGGTAAGTTTGATAAGTTTGGTTTTTCTGATACTCCATGATTCGAAGTTTAAAGATACGTGGTGTGTTAAGGTATGTTCTGTATAGTGGGATGTGAATATATATGTATGGGCCTCCATCCAGTGGGACGTGAAGGCATCGGTATGTGGGTCCGTCCAATGAGATGTAATGATATGGAGCTTTGAAGTCCACTCTGCCTGGGAATGATTCATATCGTATGGCATGGTTCGAGATTACATTTCAGAAGGTATCCGCTATACATGGTCACCCTGTGACTATGTCTTGATTATTTGTAATATAAGACTTGATAAAGGTATATGCGACACGGGGTCACCTAGCAACTATGACCTGATTATTATGGTTTGGGTTATGATAAAGATTATCTGTTTTGTGGAACACCATCCTGGTATTCTGTGATATACCATTGGTTGTCCTGTTCTGTTATGTATCATGTTGGTCGATGGTTTCGATGATAGTTTGGGTTTAAAACTCGTTAAAGATATGATCCGTGCTGGTAATGATATGGTTTTGCAATTAAGACTAAGGAGCCTGACATGCGCTACATGAGTAAGCTCAAGAAGGATTTTTGAAGGTTGATTTTGACCACATGAAAATGGTTAATCTGTGACGCCAAACTTTGTCACAATGAAGTATCGTTGGCTATTCTATGTTACGGGATAAACCGAAGTTTCTGTTAATGGTCAGTTCCTGAGGACAAGGTTCATGAATCATCTCATTTCGCATAACTTGTGGTTTAGGTTTCTGTAAAGGTGTTCGAAAAGGGTTCTGATGTTGAAGATACTCTTGGAGGACCAAGAGTCCTAAGGGGGGGAGAATGTTACAGTCACAACTGGAAAATAGTGAATTTTGAAGAAAATTGCCCGAAGGTCAAAATCTGCTATCACCAGGACTTTGTTTTTCGAGTGTGCAAGACACGTTTTCTAATAATTATCATGCCCCGGGAATTAATTTGAAGTCCATTCTACAGGATTTCACATTTTTAAGTTGCTACGTGAATTCCATGCCATTTTGCCAAAATTGGGTTTGGAGGGAAAAATGGTCATTTTAGAAGATCGGACAAAAGTGGACAATTAATGGCATCAGTTATGGGAAGGAAGAAGAGATAATGTTGGAGTAATTTATAAATTTTTGTGTTAGTGCATGACATGTGTCCATATGTGATTTAAGAAGAACGTAAGTGGGATGACATCACTTAGCACTAATATATAGATTTAGTAACTAAATAAAGGGATGAAAATTAAAAAAAATTGAAAGAAAAGAAAGGAAGAAACCAGCTGTACATGGGAAGAGGGAAGAAAAGAAATTAAAATGCATTTTGAAAATAGAAATAAGAAAAAGGAATGGTTAGTAGGTAAAAGAAGTAAATACAAAACAGGAAAGAAAGGAGACAAAAACGTGAATGGCTTCATCTTCTTTCTCTTGCTCCTGCCATGGCCGAATATGGAGAAGCTCCATGGGCAAAACTTGGCTTCATCAAATCTTGCCATTTTTTAAGGGGAAAATCTTGAATCATGTCTATTTTGATGAGGTAGGAAGGATTCCTACCTCTCCTCTTCATTTCATGGATTATTTTGAAGCTTTTTGAAGAGTTGAAAATTTGATGGATTCTTGAACTTGAATGTTTTTTTGAAATATGGTTGCCAAAGTGTAGAAGGGGTGTTTAGAAACACTTTTAATGATTGGACCATCATCTTTCCATCTCTTTTTCTTGGCCGATTTGCTCATCAAAGATTTAGGTTAATTTTGTGATCTCTTGAATTGATGAAGAATGAGGTGAAATTGTGATTTCATTGTGTTAGGGGGATGATTAGTAGTTCAAATCATGCTTGGATTCAAGTTGAACACTTCCTCCCTTGAATGTTCTTCATGGATGAATTTGTGGATGAAGTTTTAGGCTATGTGGCTTTCTTAAATTGTGAATTGGTGATGCTAAAGTGTTGTTGGGTTGATTACGAGCAAGTTAGATGTTGAGAGTTTTATCATTTGATCATTCCTTGTGAAATTGGAAGTTTCCAAGAATGAGAGTTGGGTGAAATTATGATTTTGTGAAATATGATGTAATGAGATGAAGTGATGATTCTAAAGTTTTGATAGGATGATTATGAATATATTTCATGTTGGTGATTAGCCTTAAATCATTGATATAGGCAATGGTCAAGAATGGTCAAAGTTGATCAAAATTTAAGGTGTATGGTTAATGTGTGGATACAAGTTGAAGTGAAGGTTGAAGTGTATTCTTGAGATGTTTTTAAGCATCTTTAACACTTGGAAGTAGCTTTGAATCATTGGATTAGGCTATGGTCAATGATAGTTAAAGTTGATCAAAGTTGATCAAAAAATTGATATGATATTTTTTAATGTGTTCTTGGATTATTATTGAACAACTTTAATGCTTGGAATTTGTGTTAAATCACAAGGGATGGTTGTGTTCTAATTTGGGCCGTATTTAATGTTTGAATTTTTAAATGGTGATTCAATGTCAATTGTGTTAGTTGGCATGAATTATGAGTGTTATGGAGCTCCTAAATTAGTGTAAAAAGTATGAAGAAAAGATGGAATGGCTAGGTTTAGGTGGAGGCCGAAATTGAGGATTGAATTGTAAAATTTGGAAAACTATTGGCCTAAGTGGTAATAATTGACCATAAGTTGGAAATTAAGTTGAACTTAACACTTTTGAAGTTAAGTATGGAATTTGAAGTATTGTAGTGCTTTTGCCCATTTTTGGAAATTTGGGCCAAATTGCACTTTTAGGAAAAGTTTAAGCATTTTTTTCATAATTAAGTGAAAATGAAGTGAAATGGAATTTCGGTGAAGTTAAGTAAAGAATTGTAAACACTTTAAGTGTTTTGGTCACTTTAAGTGATTTTGGGCTAAAGTGCACATGTTGAGAAAGTATGAGGACTAACTATGTAATTAAGCATAAATTATGTTTAAGAAGTGCTTAAGTGGGAACTTGATAAATTTATAAGTTATTTGACCACTTATAGCTTAATTTGACCAAATTGGTCAACAAGTTGACTTTTGGTCAAAGGGTTAACTAATCTTGGTTAATAAAGTGAAACTTAGCTTATTTGAAGCTAAGTGTGGAGTTGGTAAAGTTTGAAGCGATTCTGATCACTTTACATAAGGTTGTGGTCAAAGTGAATATTTGGCGAAAGTTCAGGGGCGTGAGTGTAAATTATGGATAAAGAAGTAAAATCAAACTTCTTTGAAGTTAAGTGAGGTTTTAGTAATAATCGAAAGGTCCGTCAACTTTCCGTAAAGTTGACCGAAAATGTAAAGTTGACTAAGTTTAGGTAATGTTGTTTAAGAATGAGAAATTTCACTAAGTGTGAAATTGGTACTAAGGGTTAAAAGGTTTAAGTTCTCACATTGGGTATATTTGTCTAGTGACTGGGGGACCGTGAAAGTCAACCCGGGCTTCATTAGATTTTGTTGCTCGGGTCGTCGCGTAAAGGTTTTTACACTATAAGGTAAGGGGTTTAACTTTCTTAATATGCGTTTCAATTTTCCTGATGCATATTAGGTTAGTTAACCACTAGTTCCCAGGTCAAGGGTGGGGCCCGGTGACTCCCGATGCTAGTTACATGGTAGGGTAATGACATGCAGGTTTTTATCATGGAAGAACCAGTCTTATGACTGCGACTTGTTTAAAGATACGATCACAGGATTCTAATAAGGAAAGGGCCACTGGGTGGTGATACGATAGTTTGGGGATGTACACCCCATGCCGGTACCGCGCGTTTGTATGGGAAGGGGATCGTTCGCGAGGGACGTATCTAATTCATTCGTTTGAATATAAGGGTACCACTAAAGTCCAATGAGACTTCTCTATTGCATATCATTACATTGCATATCACGATCCATGATTATATTTAAGATTGTTTATCTGCTAGATCATTGCACACTAACCTTTTATGCAGGTGTTTTTAAAATAAAACCGGTGATCCTTACCTAACCCTTACTGAGTTCTCTCGAGGACTCACCCCCACCATATCTACATATTTTCAAGAGCTTATGGTTTGTGACCCGCATAATAGTTCTGCTTGGTCGGTATGGGATTTCTGGTACATATGGTAATTCGCTCATTGGTTAAGGTTTCTGATTATGATTAGGGGGTAGTCTCGATGAGAATGTTATGGTTATACGAATGTTTGATTATATGGATTTTCCTGGGTGAGTACGATTATGGTTGACTAAGAGATTTTCCTGTTTGTGATTAGCAGCAACAGTAGCAGCAGTATCTGTCATGATCGTCAGAGTCTCGATGACCCGATCACGCAGGCATAGTATGGATTCATATACGTTATATTATGGGCTCTATAGGCGTAGCATGCATGCGTAGTTAGAATTATTATGTTGGCATGTATATTTTTATTTTCCCGAGGAGTTCTTGCCCAGTACGCTGGGACAGGACTCCTTTCTGGTGCATCTGGATTACATTACTATGTGATTTTTAAAAAAGTTGGTAACGTGTTTTTGGGTGCAGGTTCAGGACATAATTAGAAACTCGTAAAAACCTGCAACGCATTAAGCAAACTAGAAAGTAGTAAATAAGTTTAGAAACTTTTTGAAGGGCTGGGATTTGGGTCCACGAAGCAAAGAAGGGTACCCGCGCCAACCGTCACTACCATCCCCACCGCAATGCAACTACCTCTTCTGCAACCGCACCTCCAAGCGACGGGGTTGGGGTGGTGGTGACAACTTGGTATCAGAGCCTAGGTTACTGTTAGGTATGGTTAGACAGACTAACCCTGTTCTCACCGATCGTTCTGGGGTAGTTTTAAGTAAGAGATTAACTACCTATTTACTAGGATGCGTAACATAATCTAAGGTTTAAGTTAATCATAGGTAAAATGGAAATCGCGCTAGACTTGTCCATTAAGGAAATGGATTTCTAAATTTGAAGCTAGGCGAGTAGAAGTTTCATGCCGGAATTTTGATTCCGCTTGTTCTGCTAAGTAATATACATATCATATTTTACATCAACACTACAGAGCCATTAGGAAATACTGCTGCTTGCTTAGTTGAAAGTTATCCGTTATATCATACTCTTTCCTTATGGAATTTATGAAAAGGTTAATACACGTTGACATCAAGTTCCACATGTAAGGATTTGGGCTATGGATTCCGTTTCTTCAGCGAATCAGGAAAGGAGGCGACGAAACCCGAGACATCCCCAGCCAGATCTGTAGGTTCTGACAAACCTGATAAAGGTACTCAAGCAGATACATTCACTTCTGAATGGTGTCAGTGCCGAGAAAGAATAGGATAACCGCAGATGCACGTTAATCGACAGGTTTAGAATAGTTAGATGATTGGTTTGAGAATGCGGCCACCGAGCCGATGCATAAGGATACACGAGTTACCACGCTTACTAGTTATAGGAACCATCGGTTCAAGTTTGTTTCGGGTGATAAGGGTATGATGACAGGATACATCCCCATGTGAGAAGGGTTCAGTTGGAGATCGAATTCACTATGTTTTGTTAATTATCAGATTAGGTTCTGATTTGACCAGGAACATCTACGGAGTCGTAGGAGCTTCAGTAGATAATACTGATTTTTTGAGGTAAGGGTTCATCTTTCTTAATATACGCTGATTGGGATTATGACTCAGTGTATATTAGTCTAGATGAGGCGAGTCTTGGGCTGGTGGTGGGGCCCCTGACTAGTCTTGTAGGTATGTCTAGTGGTATGCAGGTCCTTTACTTAAAGCACTTCTGCATTATGTTATCGACACTGTTTCTGCACCAACACTGTATTGATACGGCTTCGGCCGTGGGGTATCGCGGCCCCTCGCTGGTACCATGCGACTACTGTCACTGTTCGACCCGGCTGGTTGAGCACCGGCCACCGTGTCCCCTACTGTACCGGGTCGTTATCTTGGACGCAACCACCTTGACCATACTGTATTGCTAACATTTTTTGCATTTTTCCGCATTTTTATCCACTAGATTTACCCTTGCCCTTATTGAGTATCTTTCGAGGACTCACCCCCTTATTGTAAATCGTTTTCAGGAATTATTGTTCGGTAGCCCGCGAGATAGTCTGTGTGACTAATATGTTATGGGTACCACCAGATACATTCTTTCTTCTTGAATTAGATCATTCTTTGCGAGGGTAGTCTCGATCGGTCTATAGTATTGTTTTGATTATGGTTTTGAAATTGACTAATGAGTTTTTCTTTTATGGTGCATGTAAGCAGTAACTTATTGGTGCTCGCCGGGAGCAAAGTAAGTCTTCAGACTTATGTTTATTATGGCTCTGTAGGATAGTAAGCATGCATATAGAACATATAAATGTATAAGTTTAAATTCTGTTATGATGCACGATATCGTGTAAAACCACTAACGTGTTTCTAGGCGGAGGTTTAGGCAATTAGGTAAACGAAATGCCTTAAAACCTGTAATAATGTGTTAGAAACTTAAGTTAAGAAAAATTCAAAAATGGGCGGGTTTTCAAGACCGCAGCTTACGACAAACTCCATTTTGACATCACTGGCCGCCTCTAGTAAATCGTTTCTGCAATAGTTTCTGATAAGTAAGCACAGAGGGGTGGTGACATTTGTCGCCTCAATCTTACTCAAGGAAGAAGAAAACAAACAGTCGCCCATCTACTACACAAGTCACACATTATAGGCAGCGAAAACATGATATCCGTCATTGCAGAAGGCAATCCTGGCCCTGATCTATGCCGCAAGAAAGTTGAAGCCTTATTTCTAAGGCCACACCATCGCTGTGCCCACGGATCTCCCAATCAAGGACATACTACAATGTCCCGAATATTCTGGATGCCTCACGAAATGGTGCATCAAAATCAATGAATATAACATCAACTACAAGCCTCGTAGGGTAATTAAGGGAGAAGCCATCACGGATTTCATTACTGAGTTCTTAGTGGAAGAAAAGCCTGACGCCCTTAGTGAGCCCCCGCCACAGGAGCCAACTCTCCCAGAATGGAACATGTATTCGATGGTGCTTCGAAGATGAACACCCCAGGTAGCGGTAACTGCCTCCACTGACCTTTAGGTATGGAATCCTAACTCCGAGTGACATTCTAATTTCCTGTGACCAAGAATGTTGCAAAATATGAAGCCCTCACGGTAGGATTGAAAATGGCCAAGAAAGCAGGCATTCACCATCTCTCGATCCACAGTGATTCTCAATTAGTGGTGCATCAAGTCCAGGGAGCCTCAGAGTGAAAAGACCCTACATTGATAAAGTACCTGAGGTTGGTGAAACTCCTCATAGAAGAGTTTGAAGAAGTGATCCTCATCCACATCCCCCAGGCGGAAAATGCAAAGGCGGACACCCTATCCAAGGGACAAATACACTCCAGATGCGAGGGACTAGCCAAGCCCACCATTGATAGTTCAACCACAAAGATTTGTGCCTTAGAAGTGCAAGAAATGGAGGACGTTGACTGGAGACCTCCAATCATTAAGCAGCTCCAAGGGATCGTACCAAGCGATTCAAAGGACCAGAAAGCAGTGCGCTGCAGTGCAACTTGATTCGTCGAGATTAATGGCCTGCTATGGCATCTCGAATATTCCTCTCCCCTATAGTGATTCCTTAGCATAATAGAAGTGTTGATTTTAGATCTTTCTACAATATCGTTTCATGCACAAAAGTTCACAAATTCTCACTTTAGTGGCGGAATATATATAGCATGATGTCTTTTGATTTAATCATGCCTCTTTCTTACATTCAAATAGAGGGAAGAATGAAATATATGAGTATGAATTAGAGGGATGAAATACATACCTTTTCCTTTTACCTATGCTCATTCCTTGTGTTGGCCGAACTCCACCCTTGAATTCTTCAATGGTGTTGGCACCTTTTCTTCAATGGAGAGGTCTGAATTGAAGGTATATTAAGGGGCTAGATGTGTAGAAGAGACACACAAAATATCTGTTACAGCCACCAAAGTTCGGTAAGGTTCCTCTGGCATCGAATGGCTGACGGGGAAGTTATTTCTGGTCGGAAGTATGAGTTCAGGTACATGTTCACCTTTATTTATGAGTTTGATTGGTATTTCAGGTTATGATTACTGTTTGAGTATTGTCTGTTAAGGTCTGTTTATGTTATGGGTGTTGGTTAATGGGTTTTCGAGTGTTTTGGTTAAGTGTGGGGGAAGGAAACGAGTGTTACGGGCTTACACGTATTCAGGCGAAACCCCAGGTGACGCATGCCGAAGGGAAGGCGATCGCCTGAGGGTTGAAAATGGGAAATGGAAAATGGATAGAGGACCGGGTGACTGGCCAGGCGAACGGAATTCCTGGCAGGCGATCACCTGGCCTCCAAGAAAGAAAAGGGACAGAGGCTCAGGCAACCGGCCAGGTCAGCAAGGCTCCTGGCAGGCGATCACCTGAACCTAAAAACTGGAACTGGGTAGATGGTCAGGCGACCGGCCAGGTGAAGGGGGCCTGGTGCAGGCGATCGCCTGACCCATGAAACGAAATGCCCACCGGGCCAGGCGACCGACCAGGCGAATGAAGCCTAATACAGGCGATCGCCTGACCCCAGGCGATTGCCTGACCCCAGGCAAAATTTAGACATAGCCTTAGGGGAGGGACCAGGCGACCGGCCAAAATTCCAGGCGATCGCCTGGTACCCTGAACAACAATTCGATGAAAGCTTTTAAACACGGGAAAACAGAAACGGGATTCATTTCTCACCATCGTCTTCAACCTTTGACCGTGGAGAGTGAACCCCAACCTTTCCTACACTCCCAAACACTCAATCTTAGCTCAAATTTGAAGGGAATTTGTGCTACATGCGAGATTTCTCTCGAAAGTGAAGAATCTACGGAGAGAATCGCGAATCACTCACTGTTTAGGCAATCTCCGAAAATTGGATCTGAATCCAAGGTGAGTTTTTAGAGGTTTCTTGTTATGCATGGACTTGTGAACATGTTCTAGTGTCGATTTAGAGCTAGAAGGATGATTTACATAATCAATTACGAATCAATTAAATGAAATTCGAAATTAGGGTTCATGAGCTTTTGAGTATGAATTGTTAAGGGATGGTGTAATTGAGGTCAGATTACTGCTATTGGGTATATTTGGGATAACATTAATACTTTGAATGTTGACAAATTATGCCTAGATCATGGAGCTACGGCAATCACCATAGGTTTTCGTGTAAGAATGGAATGCGGTAAATTGTTGAATCATCCCTTTAATAGTATCTGTATGGTGATTCTAAGCAACATTAGTACTTGAAGTAAGTTGCGAATCACACCATAGAAGGGAATTATAGATGGAATTCAATGTTGGTCATTTTTGTGAAATATCAATCTATGAAGGTAAATTGGAATGTTAAATCATGTATAGCTCCATGATAGTACATTGAATATGAATGCGAAGTTACAGAGGTATTGGATAAGGTTTGGTTACATTTTGCGTAACAAACCCAAAGTAAGATTATGGAGACTAGTATCAAGGTTTGTGTAATGATAATGTATGACAGGTAATATACTTGTGTATACTACTTGTATATGAATTGGCATTGTACTTGGTTAGTTATCGGGAAACGGGAAAGGAAAGGAAAAGAACTTTGGAACAGGAATGACTAAGGAACGCTATTGCTATTGCTTCCAGGTAAGGGTTCAACCTTCTCGTATATATTATACGGTATGGGTTGGTTGAGATTAGTCTTAGATCTTGGTCTCCGACTTCGGTCCTAGATCTTGAAAGTTGAGTCTAAGACTAGTTCCAAGGTAGCGGTAAAGGTGTGCAGGTAATAGGAATGTACAACGGTTCTGTGCGTCTGTGTGACCACCGAACCCGATGATGGCTATGGGATGTATCGTGGTTCGCGCGTCTTTGTGACCCGAACTAACTGGGTACGACACAACGTGTCACGGTTCCGTGAGTCAGATCGACCACCGAACCTTCTGCTTGTGACACGGTTATAGGACTGTATTTTGATTGATTCCATGTGTCTGTGTGACCACGAACCCTCTGATTCTGTCTGATTATTATGGCTCTGATATGGGCTTGGTTTTGTGGGTCTCCACGACCACGAACCCTCTGATTCTCTCTGTTTCTGTTCTGCTTGGTTCCGTGAGTCTTCGGACCACGAACCCTCTGTTTCTGATTCTGTGGTTCTGAATATGGGTTCTGTTTCTGTATTCGGACTGGTTCCGTGTGTCTGTGTGAGCACGAACTCTCTGATTCTGTCTATTTCTGTTCTGTTTGATTCCGTGCGTCTTTATGACCACCGAATCCTCTGATTCAGTTCTGTTCTGCCATTAGGGCGATGATGACGGTTAAAAGAGTTCTAGACCCTCACTGGTACCATGCGTCTGTTCTGTGATAGTATGAAGTTTTCTGTACTTCTTACTGTGGTTCTATGGCAGTTCCACAAATAAGGGGGTCATCGTGGTGTGTGAGCTGGATAGGACTGTTATGTATGTATATCAACTGTATATCGAACTGTATTCTGTATCTCTATCTTCTGACATGGTCATTGCAGGTTACGCGAAGAAAACCTTTACTTCTACCTAAACGCTTACTGGATTCTTTCGGGAACTCACCCTTATATTCTAAACATTTTAGGAGCTTCTGGTTCTGGGCCTACGGAGTAGTACCGTACGGCTAATAGTGTTTTTTACTTAAGGTACTTTAGCTTATTTTGTATTCTGTGTTTAAGGTTAGAAAGAATATCTGGAAGGCAATAGCATTTATGTAATCGGTTATAGGTTATGAAATGGCATTGGTCTGTTATGGTACATTAAGTATATGACTAATGGTTTGTCATTCTGTATTGTATAGCAGCTAGCAGCGCAACATCGGTTAGGCCGTGCTTTTGTCAGATATTGTTGACCTGACACCCGGATAGCAAATGTTTATTCTGATAGCCTGTAACAGCTCTGTAGCATAGATTGCACAATCATATAGACATGTGAGAACGAGAAAGAAATGTTGTATGGATGATTCAGTTGGTTCTGTATATATGGATTCATTGGTATCTACTATGTATGTTTACTTTATCGGGAAGTGCTTGCCTGAGGCAGCCTTCTTTCAGAATATCTAGTCTGAGCGGAGCTCACTTTATCTGCTATTGTTGGGAATTCTATTTTACAGGAGCAAGAAACACTTCTAAGGTATGTTAATGACTTTCGCATTTATGGACCGACAACGTGGGTATCCCATATTTTGTGCTGCGCATTTACAGGTCTGATCATCTTGCTCACCGCCGCCGCATCCGACCTCGCGATCGCTTCCCGCCGCGCCGTGGTGTGTGGGGGGTGGGGTGACAATTTTGTATCAGAGAAGGTTTAGGAATGATTGAGAGTGTGTTTGGATGGGCGATGCCTCTGTTTGACTGATATTTTCCAGGATGGTTTTGTGGCGAGGCTGGCCACCTCCTCATAAGAACTATGTTGGACGGGGTAGTGGGACAGTCGGCTATCCATCTGGACGTGCTCGAGATTGTTCTGGGTAGTGGTTAGTATCGAGTAGTCTCAAGACTTGGTACTGTCTGTGGTTACTGTGTTGGAAACCATTAATTGGCTCGGGGTGCAATAAGATGTGCCCGGAGGATAGGATGCCGTCTAGGCCCAGGAAGGTAGTTTAAACTACCTCTCCCACCGGAACAGACGGTGGTTTAAGTGGAATAAAGATTAGAGTTGAGTTTTGAGTTATTAGGATTGAAGGGATAGGTTTCTATGGTTATTATGTGTTATATGATGTAGGTTTATCTGTGTGATAATTTGCATCATACATCATGCATTGCATCTATGCTACAAAGCTATAGGGTTCTCTGCTGCTGCTAGTGATTAATGGATAAATGTACCTTTATGTTATGGAATTTCAAAAAATGGTCAGAACCCGTACCTAACGAGAGACGGGTACGGGGAGTAGGGAGGAAGATCCCGCTCCGAGTATTAATGTGAGAAGGAGTCAGAGAGTGACTTGATGGAGGGAGGTACGAGTGCAACCTCCGCCTCCGCAAGGGAATGTGATGTATGTTCTGGATCAGATGAGAGTGTTGCTCCATAGTGTCTGGACAGGACCTGGATCGGATGAACGGGCAGGTCAACCCCAAGGGGGGAATATTGAGACTGAACAGGTGGGATCTAAAGATCCTGTATATGATGATATAAGTGATGATGGAGAGAGTTCTGATGACCGAGATTATGATGGCCATATTGATGAGGCAGAAGATTATGATAATCTGAGTATAGCGGATGTGAGTGTACCATTGCGACACCAACGAGTGCGACCTAGAGTGGTTGATGATGATGATGAGGATGTACCAAGAGCCCAAAGACTGCGGTTAGAGGGCACCAGTGATTCTGATCGACTGACACTGATGGAATGCTTCAAGCGTTTCAAACCCCCGAGGTTTACCGAAAGGGGTACGGTTGAGGTAGCCAAAACATGGTACAAGGATATGGACAGACTACTTGGGAGATTCAGCTTTCCAGCAGACGATATGGTTTTGTTGGCTACCTTCTACATGCGTGACTGGGCAAGTGACTGGTGGGACTCTGTTGTCGCCACCAGGAAGACTGATTTTGAGCGCCAGGGATGGAAGGATCCCGGCATGACATGGGGAGAACTCTGTCATCTCTTTCACGAGAGGTGGGTAGGATATGCTGCGAGAGACTTGCGGCGGATTGAGTTTGATGCACTCGAACAAGGAGACCGAACTATGGCGGAATATGAGCGTGAGTTTGAGCGACTGGTGCGCTATGTCCCCCACTATCATACGGATGAGGAACAGAAAACCAAGAGGTTTATGAGAGGTCTAAAATCTAATATACGGAAGTACATGGCGCCCCTAGATATCGTACGATACCACGAGGTAGTGCAGAAGGCACAGAAGATTGAGAATGAGGGTATTGACACCCAAACTCTGACATCAGCGTTACAACCGATGGGAAGAGGATCTGGTTCTGGACCGTCGTGCTCAGGCAGAGGCGGTGGAAGGTATGGTAAACAGCGTGATAAGGGAAAGGGAAAGGCACCGGCCAACAATTCTTGGTTCTGTAATTCTTGCAATCGGCGTCACACTCGCCCGGTGTGCTACCAACAGTCGGGCATGTGCCTTAGATGTGGCTCGACAGAGCATTGGGTGAAAGATTGTCCACAGAGACAGGAAGCACCGATACAGTAAAGAGGGCAACCGAATGTGGCCCGCAGGTGCAGTGCACCATAAGGGGGTCCAAGACTACTAGGACCGAGACAACAAACCCAGCCACCAGCGCAGCAGCAGGCAAGGCCGGGACGAGTGTTTTAGATCGAACGTGGTGCAACAGCAGCCCAGCGAAGGGCATTGGCAGGTACTTTATTTCTGAATAGTGTTTTAATTCAAGCATTGTTTGATACAGGTGCTTCTATATCGATTATATCACAGAAGTGTGCGACTATATTGTAACTTCCTGTGACATATATGTCTGATGTGTTTCTGGTACGCACCGCCGGGAGTCAGTTTCTGTTTAGCAATGAGCTGATAAGAGATTGTATGCTGACGATCGGTGAGCACCAAATAATGACAGATCTGTTGGTGTTGAATACACCAGAGTATGATGTTATACTCGGAATGGACTGTCTATCAAAGAATGCAATACATATTGATTGTGCTGAGCGACATATAGTGGTTACAGGTCAAGTCGTACCACTTTCTACACCACCGGATGTTGCTATTGAGAGAAGGAAAAGTATGGGACTGCAAGTTCTGGA
>JBBYHH010071410.1:0-15566 GCA_038382905.1 Daphne laureola
TCCTTTCCTTTTCCTTAGCATATACCTGTGTATAAATACCTAGATCAGTCTAATACAATTCATTGAGAATTCTCAACTTAGTGTTTCTGATTACAGTGTGAAAGTAACATTAGAGATGAACCTTGAGGTCTGAAATCAAGCTCCAAAAGTTGAGTATGGATATAGTAGGGTTGAAGATCTAGCTCAAGAACACAGTAAGGAAAGATAAAGTTAGGAGATGTTCCTTCTACTCACCTCTACTCTCTCGGATGGAGTAGCAACAAGTAGATTCGATGGAACCAGGGGTAGCTGGTGGTCCTAGCACTTTACCTCTTGGATGAGAGACCACACTAGGAGTTAAACTTGAGGATTACAGCAAGCTCCAAGAGCTGGATTGAAAGAAAGAGTTGAGAATCCTAGTTTCCAAGAATTGTTCTTGAAAATGTATGAAATGAGTTCTAACCCTAAAATGAGAGTGGCTGCCAAATATATGACCTAGGGCTGCCTCTCACTTCTCATCCTAGGGTCCAGATTACATCTTAGAATAACTATAAAGATTAGAGTTTAAAAACTAAACTGAAAGAGCTAAAACAAGCAAGTTAGGGTTAAAGATTAGACTTTTTGAAGTACTTCCCATTCAATTTTGAAAAAGTTTTCTTCTACAAAGTTGTAGATCACAAATTTCCCTAGTGGAATCTAGCAGCAATCGGGATCAAAGAGCTTAGAGTCAGTACAGTATTAAGATGAAAGAACACAGATTCTAACCTAGCAAAACAGTTTTCCAGCCGAAAGATAAAGCAAGTGTTTTAGCTAGAAAACTCAAATAATTTCGTATTCTTAAGCAACTGAGCTCTGATACCACTTGATATAGACCTATCCTAGCTTTGCTAGGGTCCTTGGTTGAAGATCTAGCTTAAGAACACAAGGAAAGATGAGGGTAGGAGATGTTCCTTCTACTCACCTCTACTCTCTCGGATGGAGTAGCAACACGTAGATTCGATGGAACCAGGGGTAGATGGCGGTCCTAGCACCTTCCCTCTTGGATGAGAGACTACACTAAGAGTTAACCTTGAGGATTAGAGCAAGCCCCAAGATCTGGAATGAAAGAAGAGTTGAGAATCCTAGTTTCCAAGAAATGTTCTTCTTGAAATTGTATGAAATGAGTTCTAACCCCAAAATGAGAGTGGCTGCCGAATATATGACCTAGTTGTGCCTCTCACTTCTCATCCTAGGTACATCCTAGAAGTTCTATAAAGATTAGAGTTCAAAAACTAAACTTAAAGAGCTAAAACAAGCAAGTTATGGTTAACTGGCCCTACTTAGTTACATAACCATGCTAAAGTCCAAATTAAACTTTAAATGCACTCTCATAAGCCTCCAAAGGTGTCTCTAGACTGATAGGGACCTTCAAGTTGGGTTAGAAGGCTTGGTGGTGACCAAAGAGGCGGAGGAGAGCCATGTGGAGGAGGTGGGAGCCAATTATGGAACCATGACATCACCCTTTTTGGCTGCGAGCACCCATCTATTAACGCTTGCACAGGACGCTGTGATTGTCCAAATGAGATGAGACTGGTGGCATTGGAAAGCTTACGTCCAGGGCTACAAAATAGCATCTTGAAGCATCCCATTTAGAGCCCGGAGCTGGGAAATATAACCTTCCAAAGTTGATGCACCTGCTGCCCAGTTATGATGGTTTGGCCCAAGACTACTTCATCTTGCAAAGCTTGCATAGAAGGCTGTGGACCTCCAACTGCTTTGAAACCACTTGCATTGTCGTCCTCCCTTCCTGAACTACAATTTGGTATATTGATTCGCCCAAATTGGAGCTCAAGAGAGAGATATAGCCTTTGCAAATTTGGGTAGCTGCTGGCCCTTATCCTCCATCTTTGTGGCCTTTATCTTCAAGCACAAGCTAGGGTTAGGTTTAGTGATCTTGTGAGCTTTTGAGATCACATCATAGGTTCGTTCAAAATGAGTTCTAGCTTTCACAAGTGAGGGAGGCGGCTCATATTGTCCCTACCTACTCCCACACACGTGTAAGCACACATTCCTGAAAGTAGCATGCCCTAGGTTTGCTAATTGTACCAACTAACGTAGCTAACTAACATTAAAACTAAGCTAATTACTACTAGGCTAAAACCGGCCCCGATTAGGTACATAAGAGATTCTTAGTTTAAAAGTAAAGTTTAAATGCAATCCAACAAATCTTCATCGTTCTGACCACCTAAGAGGCTAGAGCATCTGAAATGGTTGCCTGGGTGTGGAAGAGAAGCCATTTGGAGGGGTTAGGTAGATGGGCTGGCATGGTGACATCATGTTGTCCCCAACCGGAGCTCCCAACTTCCGTAAATCCTCGAGGACGTTCCCGAAAGCCTCTGAAGATCCACAATAGCTTGTTGGAAAGGTCTTGAAAAGATCTTCAAAATGGTATTTTATTTGAACGTGTTTGGACTCCATAGCACAAAGATATGGCTGCTTGAAGTTGGCACTGCTGTTGGCCGTTTGTACCGTCAAGGGATCCAGTGCGTTCCTCACTCATGCGGCTCTGGTCTTGGTGCGTGGTGCTCAAACTCCATTCTCTGTGCTCCAATCCTTCTCCTTGATCCACCAACTTCAATCCTAGGGCCTGAATCCTCTTGGTAGTGCTTTGTGTTTCAAGCTCTTGCTCCTCTTTTTGAGCCATATCTTCATGTAGGCTGCAAGGGCTTCCTCGGCTTCCTTTTCCCCAGCCCTAGTCATTGGTGCTCCTGGGGTTGCGCAATGGGCTAGGGGCTGATCTTTGAAGGGCCTTGGTAGCTTGAGCTGCGTCATATGGGGTAAATTTTGTTGTGGGATCAATTTAGCTCTCGTTAAACAGAACCCAGTGATTTTCAATAGCTCATCAAAGGGAACTGGCTGACATTTGAAAATCTTTTCATCACTCTATTCTCTGATTGGCTAAAATGTACCGTTTTCTTTCATTCATTTCATATGAATATAGTTACAGAAATTCCCAAAGTTAACAGGAAGATTAGGAGAACTGCAACCTGATTTCTACTCCATTCTTCCTTAAATAATTAATTCATTTGACTTTCATGTTTCAAGTCCAATGTTTTACTCAAATTTTTACAATGAAAAACAGTGAAAAAAATTCCCCAAAAAATATATTTAGAAAGACTATGTTGCAAATTATGATAAACATATGAACTATTTAAATTTAAATGTCTAAATATTGATGGTAAAATTCATAGATTAAATGCTTTAAAATATAAAAAAACAAATAGATCAATTATTTGAGAACGAAAACTCCTGATTATATATATGCATATAAAGTAAACTCCATTTTTAGTCCCTTAGCATTGCCAGTTGTTCTATTAAGGTCCTTTTTTAAGAATTTTCCCTATTGGAGTCCCTTAGGTTTGGTTTGTCTCAATCAAGTCCTAAACCATATAACTAATCGTTAAATTAAACTAACTTCTACGAAAAATGCTAATTCTAGTAACTTACCTTTTCTATATTTCTATTTGCCCCTATAATCTAGCACTATTCCCCCCCCCCCCAAAAAAAACTTTCCATTGTATTTCCCATCTCCATCCTGATGCCACCTCCGACGTGCCTCTCATCTCCAACCTGAATCGCTGCACCTAAGCGTCGCTTCCGCCAAGAACGATGCCTCAGCTTGCCGTTGTCCTCGAAATCCACCATTAGGCACCTGGGGTTGCTCAATTACTGTCAAAATCAACTTAATCAGCAGACCCATCGTGCCTCCACGCCAGCACTGTATAGACGTTGCCCAGTCGCCACCACATAGATTCCAACCAGTCTAATCATAAACTGTCACCGATTTCACGACGACCCAGATTCAAGAATTGCATCCTGCGAGCAAACCCATTAAGATGTGTTCCAGATTTTTGGTTTCTAGTTTACAAAGGAAGATGCCGGACTTGCTTGCAGGGTGGAGGTCTGAGCGCGGTTGGGAGGGCTAGGAGCACTGGGCACGATTGTGGAGAGTCGGGGAAGGGTAGGGGATGACTGTGGATGGACGGGAAGAGCTGGGCGTGGTTGTGGAGGGCCGGGGCAGGGTTGGGTGTGATTATTGAGGGCCCGAAAGGCTGGAAGTGTTGGGAAAAGCACGAGGATGGCGGTCAACAAGTGGACGGTGCGGGGCTGGGTTGGAGGTTGTTGGTCGCCGTTGGGTGGGTGGTTAAAATGTTAAAATTAAGACTTTAGGTTTGTTAAAATGTTAGATTTAAACTTTTGGGTGTTAGATATTAGAACTATAGGGTGCAATGTGAATGATAGGTAAAATTCAGTTACTAGCATTATCATTTTCCGTAGAAGTTCGTTTAATTTAATGGTCAATTTAACGTATAGGAGTTGATTGAGACAAAAATCAATGCTAAGAGACTCCAATTGGACGGATTCTTTAAACAGAACCAAAGCTAAGATCCTCATAGTTTTCTAAAATGTGCATATAAAGCCCACGTCCTCCTTCCTTTCACTCCCTAAATAGGCTTCATACTTCAATACATGTAGCAATTAAACCCCAGTATCCAATTTTTCTAGTTCTACACCCGTGATCACTTTGATTCGAAGTCGATGGCACCGCACGCAGTGTAAAATCTAGTAACAATAAAACACTTAACAATTTTTGCGTGAAATAAAACTATTCCAGTCCTGCTATTGATTTAGTAAAATAAACTACTCTCTAACAGAGTTATGGACTTAAGGCCATAGCAACATTCCAGCTCTGTGTGGTGAAAACAATGAGAATACAGCTAAATGAAAATAGAGTTAAAATGAAAGAGGTAAATTTTTTTAGAGGGGCACTAGGATAATTAAAAAAATTAACCAAATTTCCTGTTACAGGTTTGGGTGTTTCTATGCTTGATTATCTCAGTATCTTTTTGGTTAAAGTGAAGGTAATAGAGGAAGGAGCTCCGCATTTGACTTCCGTGGTTCTCTAAGATGATGGGCAGATTGTTACAGTGATTGGAGAAGAATTCAAAGTGACATATAAAAAAAACTTGGGGAAAGGGCAACAGGAGTTCAAAGGTTACATCAATTTGTAACGAAAGTTCTAAAGTTTTAGTTTACCTCGAAGTCTAGTGCATCAATCCTATATCTTCTAAAAATTAATGTGGCGTTTTAGTGGATGTTTTACGCCATTAAATCATATCATTAAAGTCCTAAAAATATTCTCAATTTACTATGCTAATACTACAACTTCATGTTTTTTTTAAAAATTGATCATGTCAACCACTGATGCACTAGACTTTGATTCTAGGGTTTCATGTATCTATTCGTTAGCATCTTGATGCAATCCCACCTCTTTGTTGGAGGGATTGATGTGCGGAGGATCTAGCTCAAGAACGTCAATTGTTGGCGGGGTAGATGCGGGCCTTCTCACCTCCAAGACTCTTATGTTCTTGCAACAAGGAGTGTAATGCCCAAGGTAGAAGATGGCTTTGGCACCCCTTCCAACGATGTGGAAGTAACACCAAAGATGATCATTGAAGCTAAAACAAGTCTTAAGAGCTGAGTACGAAAGATAGAAGTTTGAGAGCTCTTAAAGTTCCAAATATGGTTGAAACATTCATCAAAAGAGTTCTAACTTTTTGCAAATGAGGTAAATGGCCTTATACAGGACCAAATGGGGAGGATAAATCCTCTCCAAGAAAAGGAATAATTCTAGAAGATCCTAGGAATATGCTCTTTAAACATGGAGAAGTCTAGAAAATAATACAAAATTAATATAAATAGCTTAAGGAAGTTGCAAGGAAACTTCTGGGTGATGACGTGGCAATGATGACGTGGCATTTCATGACGTGGCTTGCATGAGGTGGAGCTGACTTGAGGAGGCAAGGACTTGAAGCTTGAGAAGCTAAGTGGTGTGGCGGTAGAGGTGAGGATGATGCTTGGAAGAGGTCCTTGGTGTGGCGGTATTGATGATGCCATTGCACACATATGTGGGTCTTCAAGCTAAGTGTTGGAGTTGTGGTAGGGGCTAGAAGGAAAGGGGTCTACCGTCGGGTGAAAAGGGTATAGGGTGAGATGGCATAAGGCCTACCGTTTGGCCAAGGTGGGTTAGGGCTTGGCGGTAGGGGTGAGAGGGCTGTGTGCCGTGGCTTGGAAGGGGTTAGGGTGAGGCGGCATTACAACTACCGTGGGTGAGAGGAGGGCTATGGTGAGGTGGTAGGTGATGTACCGTTTGGGTAAGGAGGGTTGGGGCATGGCGGTAAGGAGGGGAAGGTTCATGTCGAGGCTTGGGAAGGAGTTAGGGTGAGGCGGTATAGAACATACTGTCAGGTGAGGGGAGGCTAGTGTGAGACGGTAGGGTGTAGAGGGAGTATGCCGTGGGTGAGGGGATGCTTTGGGCAAGGCGGTAGGTGTTGTACCGTTGCACCCTAGGCTTTATGGGCTTGGCGGTAGTGCCTTTGTTGTTGAGCCCTAGGGACCCAAGTCTTGCGGCCCCTTCACGCCATTCGCCCAAGGATCCCTTTGGCACGACGATATGGCCTCTTCCGTCGGCCTTGGAGGCCTTTAGGCTCGGCGGTACTGCACCTACCATTGGGCCTTAGGGTCCCCTTGGCTGGCGGTAGAGTGCCTAGCGCTGGGCTTGGGGGTCCTTGAGCCCGGCGGTAGGGCACCCACCGTTGGCCTTGAGGCCTCTAAGTGCCACTAGTAAACCTTCTCCCGTCGCACCCTTGGTGTTTAGCCCTTCACCCAATCCTTGACCTTGATGCAACACACTCAAACTCCAAGATTTCCTCATCAAGACTTGATCACTTGCCACTAGTTGAAGGCCCAACGCTTGAACCTTGACCTGAATGGCTTGTGCTTCCTCTTCTTGCTCCACCTCCGCCATTGCTCTCATGAAAAGCTCCAAGGCCTCCTTAGTCCTCTTAGCCTTTGCTCTTGTCATTGGCCCAATCATGTTGTGCAAAGGCTAGAAGGTGTAGTGAGCTTGTGAGCTGGAGCAGCCATACCACATCCCCTTTCCCCACCATTATTGCTCCATCACGGATCTACGACTATCGTAATGAGTTTTTAGCGGCAGTTACTGTAGAACCAAGACGAGATTCAGTTTGAACCCTGAATCATGACTCACCCGCATGATTTGTAGCTTGGGTTGAGGCGTACAATTGGTTTTGTTGGTTGAGGAGTGAGATGAGGTTGAATTGTAGCAGATTCATGAAATATCAGGACTGAATTGGTAAATTGAACTTTCAGGATGATATGATAAATCAAGGAAATTTTTAGGACTTTAACGACATGCTTAGATGACGTTAAGCATCGGTTAATATTCTACGTCATTTTAGGACTAACGGAGTTGCCAATATTAAACTTTTAGAACTGATATGGTAAATCAAGAAAAGTTTAAACACCGCTGATGCCCTTACGCCATTAAATGGTGGCAAAACTGGAACATTTTTATTCATCTGAGAATTTAAGTCACTGTTTTGTGTGATCAGATAATTTTTTTTTTCTTTTCTTTCCTTGCTTTGGAAAGAGGATTTTGTCATGTAGGGTTAACTCATCTGAAGTGCACTTGTATATTGGTTTCTGTGTCCAGGCCTGTCGCTCGTTATTTGGAAAAGGTTGTTTTACATGTTATATTAACTGTTTGTGGTTTCGTACAGATTCTTATAATGCATCAAGCCAAGTTGAGCTGAATTCCCCAGGTAAAGCAATTGCTGATGAGGCTCAGGCTGAAGGCCATCAGGAGGGTAAGCAATATGATTCCTGAGGCTCCGTTCTATTACTCTTGGCAAATTTTCTCACCCGGCATGCTGTACTATTCTATAGGTGAGAGTGTCTCTGAGAGACTGGTCTCTCCGGAAAAACTTTATCGTGCAGCTTTGTTGAGGAACCGTTTTGCTGATACCATTCTCAAAGCTCGTGAAAAAGCACTTGAAAAGGTTGCTTACGGAATTTATTATTCTAAAGAAGTTTCAGTTTTCTTGTTTTTTTGTTTCCTCTTGATTAGCTTTTTGAAACAACTAAATAAATAATGAAAATGCGCTACTGAGTAACGGAATGATTTTTTAGGGTGAGAAACGAGATCCAGAAAAGCTGCGGTTTGAGAGGGAAGAACTTGAAAGGAAGCAGAGAGAAGGTTTAGGGCTACCTATTATTTACATAATGTTAGATCTCTTCTCTGCAATAGAATGTGGGGATCCTTGCGTTTACTACAATTCTGTAAGTATTGTTCTCTTCTTATTTTGCCTTGTCATTAGAAAAGGCTCGACTGCAAGCAGAGGCCAGTGCTGCTGAAGAGGCTAGGAGAAAGGCTGAGGCAGAAGCTGCAGCTAAAGCCAAAAGAAAAAGGGAAATGGAGAGAGAAGCTGCTCGTCAGGCATTGCTTGAGGTATATTTGAGTATCGAGTTGTGCTTTGTTAGGACTCCCTCGGTCCCCAAAAGATTGGTGTGTTTAACTTTTTGATGTTGGGGTCGGTGGCATGAAGTTTATAGTGGGAATTAACTGTTCAAAATTAGTTGACACTATAAATTTCCACATGCATGGAAAATATCATGAGATGACGATGAGTTGAGATAATTGCTAATCATGTTCCATTATAAGATTGATATTGTAAAATTAACATGTACATTATGGAACATGACTATATATATGTATAAACATCGATTTATCATTTGGATATGTCTGACCTTATATATCAAAAGTTCGAAAACAAATTATAGATTAAATGCTGAAAACAAAATGCACCAATCTTTTGGGATGATGAGAGTATTTGATTTGCTGTGTTCATTTTACTCAAGACACGCTTTATATGACAAAATATTCTAAATCAACCTTTCGCTTCAACTTTTTCTCTCACAACACACCCTTAAATCTCAATATTCATGTTTCTGCAGATGGAGAAGACAGTGGATATAAATGAGAACAGTCAGTTCATGGAAGATCTAGAAATTCTTAGAACTGCTAGTGATGGACATATACCTAGTATCCCACAGGCAGCCAGCCCAATTCATTCTGAAAAAGAACTGGCTAGTTTGTGTAGTTTCAAGTTTCAAGGTACAAGTAATCCGTTGGAACAATTAGGATTATTCATGAAGGTTGAGGACGAGGAGGATGAGGAAGTTGGCGAATCACCACAGGCTGAGCAAAAGCCAGCTAATGATGTCGAAGAGGGAGAAATTGATTAATCTGTTTCAGTGATGTTCTCTGCAAGTGTAACAATAGTGCGCGTGATTCACGGTCCTAGAATGCTCTGCATGTCAGTGTGCTCTTGAAGATGTTTCCTTTTAGAGTCCTACTTCTTGGTCTGCAGATGAAATGTGAAGTAAACTCTTTCAAGGACCAGTTTTGTTGGTTTGATATGTTATTCAATTTCGGATACCGGGTACCATGTGGCTTTGCTTTGAGATTCACTGATTCTGTGATTGTTCATGGTGGGAATCCATGTTTGTATAATTGAAAACAGTTGCATCTTGGTGTTAGGATGGCAAATTTTGATCTAGTTTTCAGCTTTGTTTTGCCTTCAAATGTGTTGTAGTTGTAAAATTGCTCAGTACTTGCTTGAGTTGAGCTGATTTATTAATGATTTCAATTTTGTTCTAATTTTCCGGTCCCCCTGTTCATTGTCACGGATTGATTTTCTCGCGATGCTCATGCGGCACTCATAGTGTTCTCGTCCTGCGCACTCTTGTGCACAGTGTGTGCGCATTATGCACTCTTGTGCGCTAGACTTGGAGGAACACACGCCTGCCTGCGAGAAGGGAAGCCCAATTGTGCGCCATGTCCTGCGCAAAGGTGTAGCTGATGCATTCCCAACTCTTTGTTGGAGGGATTGATGCGTGGAGGATCTATCTCAAGAACGTCGATTGATGGCGGGGATAGATGTGGGCCTCCTCATCTTCAAGACTCTTATGTTTTTGGTAACAAAGAATATAATGCCCAGGAAGAAAATGACTTTGGAACTCCTTCCAGCGGTGTGGAAGTAACACCAAAAATGTTCCTTGTGGAAGTAACACCAAAAATGTTCATTGAAGCTAAAACAAGTCTCAAGAGCTGAGTATAGAAGATAGAAGTTTGAGAGATATTAAAGTTCTAATAAAGCTTGAAACATTCATTCAAAGAGTTCTAACTTTCTACAAATGAAGTAAATGGCCTTATATAGGACCAAATGAGGAGGATAATTCCTGTCCAAGAAAAGAAATAATTCTAGAAGATCCTAGTAATATGCTCTCTAAACTTGGAGAAGAAGTTTAGAAAATAATACAAAATTAATATAAATGTCTTAAAGAAATTACAAGGAAACTGCTGGGTGATGATGTGGCTTGCATGAGGTGGAGCTGAGTTGAGGAGGCAAGGACTTGGAGCTTGAGAAGCTAAGGGGTGCGGCGGTAAGGGTGATGAGGATACTTGGAAGGGGCCCTTGATGAGGTAGTTGTGTTGATGTCGTGGGTTGGAGGGAGGCTAAGGTGAGATGGTATGCACACTACCGTTGGTGAGAGGAGGGCTATGGTGAGGCGGTAGGGGTCTTGGTGTCCGTTGGAAGGAGGTTTAGGTGAGACGGTAGGGTGAGGCTTAGGAGTGTCGAGTGTGAGGGAAGGCTTGAGGCAAGGCGGTAGGTGTTGCACTGTTACACTCTAGGCTCCATGGGCTCGGCGGTAGTACCCTTGCCGTAGAGCCTTAGGGACCTAAGCCTCGCTGCTTCTTCACGCCATTTACCTAAGGCTCATTTGGCCTGACAGTAGGGCCTCTTTTGTCGGCCTTGGGGGCCTTTAGGCTCGGTGGTAGTGCACCTATTGTTGGGCCTTAGGGTCCTTTTGGATGGCGGTAGAGTGCCTACCGTTGGGCTTAGGTCCCCTTGAGCCCGGCAGTAGGATGCCCACCGTTGTGTCTTGAGGCCTCCAAGTGCCACTATATATCTCATGCCGTCATGCCCTTAGCATTTAGCCCTTCACCCGATCCTTGACCTTGATGCAACATGCTCTAACTCCAAGCTTTCTCTACCGAGACGTGATCATTTGTAGGGGAGTCAATTGAGCGGGTCAGGTTGGGGTCAGGTTGGGATCATTTGTAGAATCGTTGATTAATTCATGTTTCTGACATGAAATTCGCCTTCCCCTCTGAATTTCGGTTCGAATCGACCCCTTGGTGAGCAAATTTGGAGAACTAGAGAGAGAGGAGTGAGTGAGAGAAGATTTCCGTAAAAATGACGAAGATCACGATTTCCGCCGTTTTAACGACGTTCCCCACGGCGCTGGTCACCACCGCTTCTCCGCCGTCCGTCACGCCGCATCGCCCACAGCCAGGCAGGAGCTCGCCGCGGTGCACGCCATTCAGCCGCCGAGCCTCCCGCCGCGATGCACGAACTGGGCAGCAAGACATCGCGGCGTTCGCCTCTGGTCCGCCGTTTTGCCCGCCGTTCACCCGGTTTCCAATTTTCAGACTTTTTTTTTAATTTATTTATTTATTTATTTTCTCTCTCCTCAATCGTGGCAGTTCGGTGGAGTTTCGTGAGGCTCGGGTCATTCGTTTTGACCCGTTCAAAGCCCGTTACAACCACAACTGAGCCATCTACTGTTCCGTCAGAGAATCGTTCCTCGATTTCTCCCGATCGGACCATTTACTGAACTTTCTTTTCTCACATAAAATCATACATTTCCTCGACGGAATTCTTTCCTCGGACTTTTCCGGTGAATCCCCGTCAGTGGCCGTAACAAGTTTCATGGTAAAACACTCATGAAGCATGCTTACCTTTCTGATTTCTTGAAGCTAGATGAAGGTAGGATGGTTTTTGCTCAAGAACAAGCTTTGAATCTTCAAGAAAAAATAAGTGAAATATGGTTGCTAGAGAGAGAGAGGGGGCTGCCGATTTTGGGTAAGTAAATGACGTAGAAAATGAAGCTAAAATGGTCAAGGGAACACCTTTCCTAAAATCAGTCCAAGGTTTATTAAAATAATACCTACACCTTACACACCTACACTTAAAATAATAACCTAAATAACAAAATATATTTTCACTTTCCCTCCCAAATTCGGCTGCACTAATCAAATGGGATTAGTGAGCATTTTCATCCAATTTTCCAAAATGACCATTTTATCCTCCGAATTTGAATTTTGGCAAAATGGCCCGAGACTCACGAAACATCTTAAAAGTATGAAATATCGTGGAATGGATATCAAATTAATTCTCAAGATATGAGAATCGTCATTAAACATGTCCATTACATGTAAAGCAGGGTTTTGGAAATATTACAAATCGAACCATCGAGCAATTCTTATCTGAAAATTACTATCTGCCCGAGGTGACTGTAACAATGTTTATTATAAAGTGTTGATAGGATGATTATGAACACATTTCATGTTTGTGGTTAACCTTAAATCATTGAATTGAGCTATGGTCAAGGATGGTCCAAGTTGGTCAATATTAGTCAAAGTTGATCCAAAACTGAAAATGTATTTTTAGTGTGTTCTTGGGTGGTTGTTGAACACTTTTAATGCTTCGAGTTAGAATTGAATCACCATGGAAGGTAAATTTTGAATTATGGCATAATTAAATGTTGTGATTCAAAGTTAAAAGTGTTGAATGCTATGATTTAGGGGTTCTTGTGAGATCTTGAATTGAGGTTAAATGTCACCACCACTCTCTGGAGGGTGCGGTGGAAGCGTGCGGTAACGGTGTCAGGAGGCGGAGGTGACGGCGGAACGGAATTCTTCCTTAAAGGTGCGGACCCAAAACACAACCATTTTAAAACTTTCCCAACTTTAAGTTTCTAACGCATTATTTTCAGTTAAAAGGCATTCTAGTTTCTTAAGCCCTAAACCTACACCTGGAAACACATTAGTGGTTTTATAGAATATCGCGCGATTACTAAGCATAATTATAATAATACATCATAGAGGAATTTACCACCCACTTCATTGGGCGGATAATTCCCCGACATATCAAAAATATACAATCGTCCATGTTTTAATGTGCATGCATTCTAGTCCTACAGAGGCGAATAAACTTAAGCCAGAATATAACATACTTGCGGGTGGTCGGTCAGCAGATACATCGATAAGCACCGCAAGACACCGTTGCTACTGCAAATATTAACAAAGAAGTTAACCGTTAGTCATTTCAGATTACACTCAAATGAAATATCATAACTCATATCGAAACCTTAATCAAGACTATCCCACAAACAGAATCTAATCAGGAAGCTAGTAGTACCCGTGGTACTCAAAAACTATTCCATCCAAACGGACTACTGCACTGGCTGCTGATCGGGAGCTCTTGAAAAGATGTAGACATAAAGGGATGAGTCCTCGAAAGGTACTCAGTAAAGGGGGGTAAAGACTAGTGGATAAATAACGCGGAACCTGCAACAAAGGTTAGTACGTAGATATATATATATATATAGACGTCTAGAGGATGAATCTAGACCAAAGTCTATATTAACAGATACGACATTGGCCAGTTGCCGAAGCCAATCTCGGGACAACAGATAACGGAAGCATGGTACCAGCAAAGGGGCCTAGGTTCCCCACAGAAACTATCGTAAATGTCAAAGTCTAATCATGCCTGATTAGATAATAGCAGAATCTAGCTGATGCCAGATAATCCAGAAATCCAGAAAATCCATAACCTGCTTACCACTAATCTTTACCACGTGACTAGTTAAGGGCCCCACTACCGGCCCAGGACTCGCCTCAACTAGCCTAATATACACGATGATATGCTAGAATGTATATTAAGAAAGTTGAACCCTTACCTCGATATATCGGAAAATCTACTGAACTACAACAACTGCAATCCCGCAGGAAATCCCAGAAACACAAAATCACACTGACATTCGCAGCAACATAAGAATTCTAGTTATTCAACTAAAATTCTTAACTTAAGGTAACTTATCAATAATTATCACTTAGGTTCTTAAGGTTTTTCCAAAAGTTCATTTTGGCCCAAAATTTCACAGAAATGCCACATTGTAAAAAAGTTCACATTTTCCACAACTTACACCATAAAGGGCCATTTTCACTTAAATTATTCATAATTGCACAATTATACCCAAATTTTCATAAAATATAAAAATTGACCCTAAAACTTCAGAAAGTGACAAAACACCATTTTTTATCCACTTTTCAATTCTTTTTCAATTAATCATGAAAATTTCCCAAAATTCACAATTAATTTCGGCCAACAACCCAAACTTTCAGCCAACCTTCATTTTTACCCAAAACTTTTCCAAATTGATTCCTTTCAATTTCTAACTACATTTATTTCATTCATTCATCATCATAATTACATAATATCGCAAGTCCTGACAAAATTACAAAACCAACCTCCGGGAAATTAGAGAAGATAGTATCATACATCCGGGTTAGGTGTAACAGATTCTACCTTGAAAGGTATTATATACACATTCCAATATTGGAAACCTCGGGTTACTTCAATAATCCCTGATTTTTAATTGCATGTGCAGGACGTCACCACATTGACGTTTTCTTGGTCCGGAATATGTACTTCGGAATTTCCCATTTTGGCAATCCAAGTGGTGTAGTAACCACACTTACTATCAATTCATTGACATGTGTGATGTCAACCCTCAACAAATCACTAACACGTGTAACATCATCCTCTAACTTTTTTTGAACCAATAATGCACCCTTGGAAACCGGTACGGTGCAACAATGGATTCAAACATCGGACAGAATTTAGAAAACTTTGTTCTTCTATGCAATTTATTCTATATTTATCTCAAATAGCTTATCCCCTCTCAAGACAAGCTGTGGGTTCCTAATTCTTAGTGGCGTGCTCTAAAATTCTTACTTACGAATTCAGAACAGAAGTGTGGTAAATAAACCAACCCTATAACCTCCAATTTCCTCAGTGTTGGAATCTTCACCAGGAACTAATCTCATTTTCACTTCTCGAGCAAGTCACACTTTCATCATTTTGATCTCACAATCGACTTTTAGATAGGGTCCAAGACCCTAATTCTTGAATTTCCAATTACTCCATAATTTTTTAGTTCATACGCCACTAACCAAAACCTGATTCAGGTAATGCTCGGACACTTTGACAATGAAAAAAGAAAAACTCATCTTCAAACTTACATGATAGAAGCGGTTGACAATCGGTGTGTTACACGACCGCAAAAATCCAAAGCAAACTTAATCTTGCAGATGCAACTCCAATCTTCCTGACTTGAGCGAAAACAAACGATACTTCTGAGTTTCCAACTTTACCAACTGTTAGTAAACCATTTCTAGAAAATTCCAAAGATGTCCAAATCTAATTCCATAAATATTCCCTTAAACTAGACACGTGAGGCTACGTTCACAAAAAGTTTCAAATCCAAACTCCACGGGAGTTAGTACAGTTTATTCGTACAAGTTGGTTCAAATTCTGCTATCTTTCCTGGAAAATAGTTTTGTGTCTAGCTTGAGTTTAATTCGTAAACTAGGTCTACAGGTTGTAATAAATCGTGAAAATTTAACCCATGTGAGTATACATAGTTAGGAATATTCTTGTGGGATTTACAATCCAAATGCCTCCTTCATCCTGAACAATTTAATTAACTTGAAAGACCTAATGTCGTACCTTTCCGTCGACTAATTCTTTATAATGTTGTTACACTTGAACCAC